>JADRCH010000041.1:1744688-1766718 GCA_019843965.1 Rhynchomys soricoides
ACAGACTATAACCGACCCCGCCTATAGTACAGACTATAACCGACCCCATCTATAGTACAGACTATAACCGACCCTACCTATAGTACAGACTATAACCAATCTCATCTAGAGTATAGACTATAACCAACCCCACTGGAGATCCAAGAGCAAATGAAATATTACCTGAATATAAAGGAAGCACAAAAACATAGTTTACAAAATTTAACCAGATTTGCAGAGACAACTGACTGATTGGACAGTCCCCCATTCCTCAAACCATTGGAACATCTGTCTTGAGCGTTCTGGCACACTTTACTGGCTGGTTTTGTGTCAACTTGACACAAGCTGGAGTTATCACAGAGAAAGGAGTTTCAGTTGAGAAAAAGCCTCCATGAGATCCAGCTGTAAGGCATTTTCTCAATTAGTGATCAAGGAGGGAGGGCCCCTTGTGGGTGGTACCATCTGTGGGCTGGTAGTCCTGGGTTCTATAAGAAAGCAGGCTGAGCAAGCCAGGAGAAACAAGCAAGCCAGTAAGGAACATCCCTCCATGGCCTCTGCATCAGCTCCTGCTCCCTGACCTGCTTGAGTTCCAGTCCTGACTTCCTCTGGTGATGAACAGCAATTTGGAAGTGTAAGCTCAATAAACCCTTTCCTCCCTAACTTGCATCTTGGTCATGATGTTTGTGCAGGAATAGAAACCCTGACTAAGATACCTGACATCTGACAGACTTTAAATGAAGCAGGAACTGTGAAGGACTACTCTACTCTGTATTGGCAGAGCTAAGCTGTTGATTATCCCGCATTGTGTGTCTTTTCTTGGACAGTATTTTTGTTTGTAGATGGATTAGGGCAATTCTTGCCCAGTGGCTACCTTGCCACAATTGGAGCATCTCTGTATGGAAATTATGATGCTCAGTATCTTCTTTGAACGGGTACTGTCAGGAATAGACATGTCTTGTAATTAAATGATCTTTAGTAATTAAATAATATTAAATGTCATATTCTGTGGGTTTCTGATTTCTTGAAGACTATGTAAAGTATATCTGAACTGTTAAATCTTAACTATTCTTAGCTATTTCTATTTGAATAATATTGAAGACACTTTATTATAAGTAAATCAGAATCTAATCTAACCATGAGTTTACTATCTGGCCCTTAACTTGTGTTTTTAATCATTCTAAACAGTTTGTAATAGCAGCTGGAAGGACTGGGTCAAGGCCTTGTATCCTTAAATGAGTTGTACAGGCACAATGCCTATCTAAGAATAACAATATTAATTTCAAATTTTGTATCAATATATAAAGATTTATATAAATGAAAAGCTTAAACCTGTATCAATATATATAAATTCTATACCAATGTAAGAAATTAAAATTTCAATTTTGCATCAATATAAGGGTTTCTAGCGATGTAAGATTATGGTTCTGCAATGCTTTGTTTAAGATTAAATTTAAGTCTTATCTCCATTTGTCTATTTCTCCAATCTCTATAATATTACTATATCCCTCCCTTTTCTTTCCACCCCCTCTCCTTTCCCTAAGAAGGAAGGGGAAAGGAAAGAGTCTAAGCTCTCTTGCTTCCTCCCTGTCCAAAGTTACAATATTTGAAAGTTAGCCCCTAAAATGACAACATGTCTATAATTCATAAAATAGCCAGAACCATCCACCCTAACCTAACGGACTGGGAAGATGATCTTCTTTTTCTTGCTTCTAGCTGAATTGGGGTGAAGAATTCCCTTCTGAGGGCCCAAAGAGAAATAAGAAAATTGGTTTTGTCAAAGGAGGGCTATCTGGCATCATTTGCCTTCCAGTCTCTATGTGCTGAGAAAGTTCATTGATTAGCTGATATCTTGACTATGACAGTCTGAAAGCCTAGATAGGTGAGCTAGCTGTTCTGGAAATGTCCTGGAAGTAAGTCTTTAGAGGAAACAGCTTCAATGTAGTTGAGGTAGAATCAAACAAGGAGCTGGAATGGAAGGTCCCAGAATCTCAGCATCCCAGAGTGTGAGTCTTGTCAGGGCTGTGTTTCTTTCCTTCCATTCTACAACCAACCATACAAGCCACACATAGCTCTGTAAAGACATTCATACGGAACAAGCAGGGTGCACAGGTCAGGTAAGGAGGATCAACAAAGAAAGACAACTGCCTTTCTTTAGAGGTTAGTTTGACCATATAATCACACTCCATTATAAACTTCTGTTCATGCTATCTTAAAGGATGGTATGTGATAGTAAGTCAGGAGAATTTTGTGTGCAGTAAGTGTTATTGGCTGTATATAGATATTTACGTCTCAGTTGGTCTCTGAGTTGTCTCTGTGTAATATATATGTGTGTCATTTCTCTTGTTGATCTTGTCAATCTCCTTCTTCACAGCCTCAGTCTTCAGCGGTCTCCCTCTGGCATGTCTGATTTTTATCAACTTGGAAGGAGCCCATAGCTTTTCTTTTCCTGTGGTATAATCTCTTTCCTAGTGTGACATAATTTCTGTTTTCCATTCTAATGTCAGAATATCCTTAAAATAAACAGGCTGGACGGGCGTGGTGGCACATGCCTTTAATCCCAGCACTTGGGAGGCAGAAGCAGGCAGATTTCTGAGTTCAAGGCCAGCCTGGTCTACAGAGTGAGTCCAGGACAGCCAGGGCTATATAGAGAAACCCTGTCTCGAAAAACCAAAATAAATAAATAAACAAACAAACAAACAAATAGGCTGGTTTAGTCCAGTACTCTTTCCACAATCCAATGTCTTTCAGCAGCCATATTTTTTTTGTTCATTAGCATTTTATAATTTTAAGGTTAATAAAGCACTATGTTACCTATCTCTGGGGATTTTGTTGCCCCCTTTTGCCCGCTAGGGTAAGATTAGATCTCTCCACATTCGCTTGTCCTGTAGGATTGTTTGATATGCCTGTAACAGGTTTTATGTTATAATATGTAAGAAGCTGCTTCACCTTATGAGAGACATGTGCTGGATCGTGGTCTGTTTTGATTTGTATGGGTATTCCCATAATGGCCATGACCTCTCACAAAGCTCCTGCATATGTGTCTGTAGTATGGTGCACATATCTCACTTTACCAAACTCTGTAAAATGGAAGACCTCCATTTGCCAAATGCCATTTCTTTGGGTACCCTTAGGGTTAGTTCCTGTAGGCCGTGGAGTTTGGTTATATAATGAGCAAGTAGGACATTGCCTCACAGTTTCCTTGGCTTGTTGCCAAGTGATAGAGAAGTCAGTCTTTAAACCTTTGCTGATAACATGGTGTTTTTATGGAATTCCGAAGCCTCTAGCACACTTCCTGTCAATAGCTGATCAATTTCATTATTACCTTGCGCCAGAGGGCCTGGCAGACCTGTATGGGATCTTATGTGTTTTATATACAGTGGATGACTCCTATTTCTGATCATTTGCTGTAGCTGAATAAATAGTGAAGTCAAGTCAGAATCATACTGAGTAAGTTCAGCAGTCTCTATGTGTAAAACAACCCTTTCTGCATATTGAGAGCCAGTCACTATATTAAGAGATTTTGAAAATCCAACAGCACCATAAATATTGCATATAATTCAGATTTTTAAACCAATTTATAGGGAATCTCAGCCAGATGCATGCTGAATGCTTTCGCTCCCCCCCTTTTTTTCCTTCAAAATTTTTTGAGATGGAAGTCTCACTGCTTAGCCCAGGCTGGCCTTAGACATGAGAGCCTTCTATCTAAGTCTTCCACTTTTATCTGAGTGCTAGGATTCTAGAGGCCTAGCACACAGTGCCTGACTTGGGAGTGCATTTCTTTTGTGGGTGTGTATATATCAAGATGAGGCTGTGGTCACAGGCCCTTAACTACGTTTTGGATGATATAACAAAATGCCACCTTTGACATTAGTTTATTTATTTTTCTATGTATCGTGTATGTGTGGGTGTGTAGGTGTATGTATGGAGATCAGAGGACAACTCTCCAGAGTTGTGTCTTAGGGTTTCTATTGCTGTTATGAAACACCATAACCAAAAAGCAAGTTGGGGAGGAAAGGGTTAATTCAGCTTACATTTCCACATTGCTTGCTCAGCCTGCTTATAGAACCCAGGATCAATGGCCACACCCACAATGGGCTGGGTCCCTCCTCATCAATCATTAAAAAATACCTTACAGCTAGATCTCAAGGAGGCATTTTCTCAACTGTGGTTCCCCCCTTTCAGATAACACTAGCTTGTGTCAAGTTTATGTAAAACTAGCCAGAACAACTGACCCTTTATCAACTTGACACACAAACACATCACTGTTAAGCCACAACCTTTCCTTCTTCATTTGTCCCCAAGATCTCACATTAAAAACATAAATGACTTTAAAAGTCCCACAGTCTTTACAAATTAAAACACATTAAAATTTCAGTCTCTTTAAAGTAGTCAATGCCTCTAAAAATCTCAGATCTCTTTTAAAAGTTCAAAGTCTTTCAGCTGTGGGCTCCTGTAAAAATCAAAATTAAATTGACTATCTTCTGACTTCAAGAGGGAAGAACCAGGGCGCAATCACCAAAACAAGCAACACCAAACTCCAACGGTGTAAATAACTAAACGGCCAATGTCTGGGACCCACCCAGGATACAAAGGGCTCCCCCAAGGGGCTTGGGTCATTTCTCTGGCTACGCCCTCTGTAGCACACAGCTTGTCTTCTAGGATCTGGCTGGTTTCACTCCCGTTCTGTTGCTGTTCTTGGTTGGCATCCCGTGGTATTGGCGGTTGGTGGGCGTCGGAGGAGCATATCAAGGAAGACTTGGGGGCAGTTAGTGAGGCGAGGCCCCTGATCAGAGCCTGTTGAAAGGTCCTAAGGCAGGGTGAGCTGGAGAGTAGTGAGAAGTCTGGAGTGGTTGGAAAGAGTGATGGAGGGGCAGGATGAAGGAATGTACACGGGAAAGTGGCTGGGCAGACGATGCAGGGCTCTGTCGCCAGGCTGGGACCCGGAGCTTTGCTCCGGGTGAGGAGTTGCTGGGTACAGGGTTGCTGGTGATAGTAATGTTGCCCCCATCCCAGGCCTGCTTCTTCTGTAGAAACTATATCCACCCTGAGCCAGTTTGGATTGCACTGGTCCCTTGGGTACCATCGAGGCACATAGGTCCTTAACAGGAATAGCAGCAGAGTGAGCCTGCTGACGGCTACAGAGGGGAAACCCTTCCTTTCCTGCTTTGAGGGGCTGGGAGCTGATAGGAATGATTCCCCCACCCCCCACCCCCGTACAACCAGTGAGATGCAAATCTGGACCATGCTCTACACCTGCGTGGGGCAGAATCCTCTCTCAGGCACCTGAAGGAGCAGGGCAGGAATCTGCTGAACTTCAAAGAAAGTTGTGTCTCTGACCATTGACCTCAGCCACATGACAACTTGCTGGAGCCTTACCACTGAAACCCTGCAGTGATATAATGATTTGATAAAGACAATGATGATGATGATTTAGCTTTGTTTTTGTGCATTCCCCAGACTGCACCAGATGCCAAGTCTGTAAACTGGATGAGGTGGCACAACTTGTAATCCCAGCACTCAGGAGCCAGAGGCAGGCAGATCTCTGCATGTTCTAGGACAGCCTGCTTTACATAGTGAGTTCCAGGACAACCAGGGCTATTTAGTGAGGCTGTCTTAAATGAGGAATGGGGACTGGAAAGATGCCCCAGTGGTTAAGAAAACTGACTGCCTTTCCAGAAGACCTGGGTTCAATTCCAAGCGTTCCACTGACAGCTAAAACAAAACAAAACAAAAACAAACAAAAAAACCAAACAAAAACAACCAAAAAAAAAATATCTGTAGCTACAGTTCCAGAGAATCTAATGCTTTCTTCTAGCCTCTGAGCACACTGGATGCACGTAGTATAGTCATACAGACAGACAAAACAACCACACACATAAAAATAAATGGATAAATCTTTTAAAAGCAAGTATAAAGTTAGCTACTTGTGCTAGGGACCTGGTGATGTTGGCCTCAGGTGGCTATGGGCTGGAGCAGAGCAGTTTCTGAGCAGAGGAGGGTGTGGTTTTCGCCTGTGTTCCCGAGCGCCCTCTGGCTTCTGTGGAAATACACGCCAGGGCAGGGATGGTGGTAGAGACCAAGACACAAGTGGAAGCAACCACAACTGAACAGAGCAGGTGGATGATGCAGAGCTGGGGAGTGGGAGGAGTGGGCACAGTGCCAAGTGCACCAACAGGAAGTGGGAGGAGGCTAAGATGTGAACTCCAACGTGCAAGGATGCCCCAAAGGGCTGGGCTGTAGCCAGTGTGTAGAGTTCTTGCTTAGTAGTTAAAGCTCTGGACTCCAGCACTGTGAATGAGGCAAACAAAAACCCCCCAAACAAACAAAAATCCACCCCCACTAGCAGCTCCACCCCACAAGCCAACAACAAAAGCCAGGAAGATTTTTATCCCTGTCCTGGGAACTTCTGTCTCCTCTGCTTTCTCCAGCTCCTCGGTGTGACCCCATAGCCATCCAAGGCCATTGCCCTCAGAACCTTGCACGATGCAGGCAAGGGCTGAATCACTGAGCCATGCCCTCTTGTTGAAGTCTCGGCAGGTCCTGTAGTACTGTGTGTGTGTGTGTGTGTGTGTGTGTGTGTGTGTGTGTAGGCAGTGCCTACACACATACATGCAGAGTGTGTTCTATCAATGTCCACTGCATTCCCCTGGGACCGGATCTCTCAATGAGTCTGGAGCTAGGCTAACGCCAGCAAACCGCATGATCCTTGCTTCTCCATCTCTGAGAAAGGCTAAGGTTGCAGTATTGTGATGGGTGGGGTGGGGCAAAAACCAGTAAGGGCCCCAGCAGAGTTCAACTGGGGTTTAACACATTTAGAGGTGCTCAACTCTGGCAAGAAAGCCTCAGCGTCTTGTACTGGCTGTTCCCCTGGGCATCCAGAACACCCCAGTTCTGCTGCTGGGCACCATCTGCTTCCTCTGGAGGTTTCTGCCACCACCCACATGCACCAAGTGGGCAGAGCAAGAAAATCCTTGCAGCCCAGGAACTCAGGGACAGCATGAACAATGTAGTAAGAGCTCTTTTTTTAAAAATTCTCTCATATATTTCATCCTGACTGAAGTTTTCTCTCTCCCCCAGATCCACTCCACTTCTCCCCTCAGAAAAGACCAGAACACTCAGAGACATCAATCAAACACAGTATGACAACATTCAATAAGACCAGGTACATACCATCACAGTAGGGGGAAAAGGGTCCCACAAGTAGTGTATCACAGAACAAAACCTGACTCCTACCTGGTCCATTTTTTTTTAAGGTGTAATAAAGCTCACACACCAGGAGATGAATCGCCATAAGGTGTGTAGCTGATGTGGTGATGCACACTGGGAAACTGAGGCAAGGGTCACTGAAGGCTAGCAGTTTGAGATTAGCCCAAGCCACAGAGATCCCCAAATCAATTTCATGTAAGCGTGGCACATATGAGCCGTGCCACCCGTGGAGCCCCGAGGACAGCCTCCGACATGGTCGCCACCTTCCTCCTTGTTTGAAGCATGGTCTCTGGCTGCACAAGCCAGGCTGGCTGGGCTATGAGACTCTCCTGACTCCACCCACCACCTCACTTCAAGAGCACTCTCACACATACACACACACACACACACACACAACACACACACACACAACCACTTTTAGGTCACACACAGGTTCTACAGTTCTGAACTCAGCTCCTCACACTTGTGTAGTAAGCATTTCATCCACAGAGCTACCGCCCCAGTTCATTTTAAAAATAAACAAGTACATGAAGCCTATAGAGGCTGGGAAGATGACCTGGTAAATGAAGGTATTTAGTGTGCAAGCCGCCGATCTGAGTTCGGATCTGGATAACCTGCATGAAAAGCTAGAGGCAGTGTGTACCTGTAATCCCAGCTCTTGGGAGCAAAGATAGGAGAATCTGGAGTTCACTGGTCAGCCAATCTAACCAATCAGTGAGCTTCAGGTCCAATGAGAAACCTTTCCTTTAAAAAAAAAAAAAAAAAAAAAGGAGGAAGGGCTGAAGAGATGGCTCAGCAATTAAGAGCACTGACTACTCTTCCAGAGGTCCTGAGTTCAATTCCCAGCAACCACATGGTGGCTCACAACCATCTGTAATGGGATCTGATGCCCTCTTCTGATGTGTCTAAAGATAGCTACAGTGCACTCATATATATAAAATAAATAAATAAATAAATAAACCTTTTTTAAAAATGGAGGAAGACACCTGTCATGTGACACTATTCCTAGGGAGATGTGACAGAAACGGATGATGGCAGACAATGTCATCAAAGTTGAACTTGGTGACCCAATGAGTTTTCCTGGGGTTTGGTTATAGGAACAGAAATGACTCAAAGACATTCATATCACCAAAGCCCACCCAGAACAGGTGACAGCTGGTGGATGCTGTAGTTATTTCAACAGGAAGAGGAGAGGCCTTTTCCAGGTTGCTGGTCCGAGCCTCTTCTAGGCAGCTGGGAATCTCTCAGCTGTTCCAACAGCTTATGCATGCTTAGAGTGTTCGTGGCTTTTTAATGAGTAGGTTACAATTTTCCTCTTACCCAGTGTCTTAGTCAGGGTTTTACTGCTGTGAACAGACACCATGACCGAGGCAACTCTTATAAGGACAACATTTAATTGAGGCTGGCTTACAGGTTCAGAGGGTCAGTCCATTATCATCAAGGCAGGAAGCATGGCAGCATCCAGGCAGGCATGGCGCAGGAGGAGCTGAGAGTTCTACATCTTCATCTGAAGGCCACTTCCAGGCAGCTAGGATGAGGCTCTTAAAGTGTGTGCACACAGTGACACACACAACAAGGCCACACCTCCCAATAGTCTCACTCCCTGAGCCAAGCGTATATGAACCATCATACCCAGCTAGTGCCCAGACAATTACATTTATTTAACAAGCTTTAAGGGCACAACAACTGAGCAGTACTAGTCTACTTTAATCCTCTAAACTAGTGTGGCTACCTCCCAGCCGAAATCCCCTAGAGACTTACATTTTATGCTTTCTCTGTTCTAGCTGTTTTCTCGTGATCTCACCTAGATTCTCTCCCCATGACTAATCCCCACTTCCTCTCTCTCCAGGCTGGGAGAAAGTCCTGCCCCTATTCTTGCCCCTGCTCGCTCAGTGGCTGATCAGTTTTTATTGATAAATCAGGGAAGAATTGGTGAGCAGTGCTTACACAACGTTGAGATAGGACATAACTTAGAACAAGGATTGCGACCAGAGATGGGGGCACAGATCAGCATCTGAATTACACAGTGCACAATGACATTGTGCCACTGGGGAGGGGTGCCCTGGTGGATCTGGTCAGTTCGAGGGACTTTCTGAATGCTATTCCCTTCCTAAACTTAAGAAGCTTCCCTGCAGGATGGAATGGTTCCTTTCCTTTTTACATCCTGCATCTGGGCAGTCTCGGGAGATGGCTCGGCTTAAGAGTATTTGCTATTATTGCCGAGGACCTGGGTTCGGTTCCTTGCACATGTATGGTTAATAAGAAATGTCTGTGACTCTAGTTTCAGGAGGATCTTCTGGCCTCTGAAGGAACTCTGTGACAGCGATGCACATCCATACACAAAGGCAAACCACTCGCTCACACACAGAGTAAAAATTAGTGAAACTTTCTAAAGAAAAAGAATGCCCTGAATCTCAATGAGCTTCCGCCATAATAGAGCGCTTCTTGTCAGAGGGAAGTGTTATATGCAACAGTACACAGGGTTGGCCTGTGGGCTACACCCATGCACACACTTACACATTACATTTTTAATGTGTTTGCACAACTTGGAGCGGGGTTTGGTTCATTCCATCCCCCACGTGGATCACTGGAATCAAACTCTGGTCATCGCTCTTGGCAACACACACCCTTACCATCTCACTAGTAAGATTCTTAAAGCGATCCTCAGATAAAGCAAATGAAGAACAGTTTGTCACACTGAGGACTTCTGCTGGGCTGTAACCGTAGCTAGACTGGAGCTTGTTCTTTCTATTTGGAGCTCTTCCTCATCCCTTAGCAACTTTGGGGTCCCCTGAATTGTACTCTATCTCTAGGATCGTGTGCTCTGACCACTGGTTGCTGAAGGCTCATTGTAAGACTCGACGAGCCTTAGCTACCGGGGACCCTCTGAGTGGACCATGTGGAGTGCACTGGGGTCTTCCTGCACACAAAGGAGAGGCAAAGACAATCCCTGGTAGCCTGTTTGGCCAATTTTTATACAGTTTTCAGGGGTAGAATAGAGCAGAAGCCACTAGGCACAATATGATTGGCAGAACAGTGTGACTTTAAAACTGATTGGTCCTTAGGGAATGAGGTAGCAGGGGCTTCCCTTATCTGCAGATGGCCAATGGTGGATCATCCCTGTAGTCTTCCTGAGGAATGTAATCAGCCTCTCCCTTCCAGAGGGGAGGGGTGCCTATGTGCCCCATGATCTCTCTCTTCCAGGAAGGGAGGGTGCCTACGTGCTTTGGGACCTGGTGGAATTTTCCAAAGGCCCTGAGCTGACCTCTTTATCATCTCTGTCGTAGACTGTGAAGTGGTTCATCCCATTTCATGGCTGAGTAATATTCCATTGTTTCCGGTCGCTTCTGTGTATCTCTCCTTTGGTGGTTGTCTCATCCTTTCTATCTGTAAAAAACTTCCCTTCCTCCCTCTGGGCAGACACAGGGTGTGGCCAGGGGAACAGATGAACTCACTGTTTGTTGAAGGTTTTGTCTAGCTGTAGGGCTGTGAGCAATCTACGTGACAGTTAGCACTTCTATCTTTGTGAGCTATCGCCTGAGTTCAGGGTGCAGAAAATTTATGCCTGGCAGTGGTGGCGAATGCCTTTAATCCCAGCACTCGGGAGGCAGGGGCAGGTGGATTTCTAAGTTCGAGGCCAGCCTGGTCTACAGAGTGAGTTCCAGGACAGCCAGGGCTACACAGAGAAACCATGTCTCGAAAAACCATAAAAAAAAAAAAAAATTTTGCTAAAACCAACTTCACTGGAGATAGATGACCCCTGGCTCAGGGTTCTCCAGCTAAGAAATGAGTACCTTCCTCCTGTCCCTCATAGCCTCCGGGCCCTTTGCATGTCTCCCCCATGGGGAGCCACCTTCTGCCCCCTCCTCCCTCTCTCTCTCTCTCTTTTTTGTTTCTCCTTCTTATTAAATTTCAACTTCTGCAAACAGTAGGCCTTCCCCCTCCACCTTCAGAGCAGACTGGGTTTACTTGTGTTTGATTAATGGCTTTGTTTAATTAATGTTTTTTTGTTTTGTTTTTTTTGTTTTGTTTTGGTTTGGTTTTGGTTTTTCAAGACAGAGTTTCTCTGTGTAGCCCTGGCTGTCCTGGAACTCACTCTCTAGACCAAGTTGGCTTCGAACTCAGAAATCTGCCTGTCTCTTCCTCCTGAGTGCTGGGATTAAAGGCGTGAGCCACCACTGCCCGGCTATTAATGGGTTTTTTAAAAGAAGAAAAGAAACCCCTCAGCTCCCCCTAGGGCACATGTTCCCACTTTCTCCTGGGCTCTATACACACTGGGCTTCAACTCTGCCCTTGGCACATGGTACATGGAGACCCCTGGGGCATCCTGCTCCCCAAATATCATTGGGGCAGTCACCATAGCAACAAAGATCCCAGATGCATGTTAGTTCCTTGGGTTACAGGATGAGTTGGGGTTTTGAGCAACTCTCTTACTGTTCCTTGAGGTTCTTGGAGCTCAGGGAGAGTGGGGGAACATTTAGAAGGGAGATGAGCCTAGAACCTTCCAGAGGTCAGAGGTTCAACAGAATCTTTAGTCTAGCAAAGGATGCTAAACTTGGGGGGTGTCCAGCAGTGTGGCTGGACTCCACACCCCCCACCCCCATGGGACTCCACATCCTGAACCTTAGACTGTGGGTGGGTTTTCTGATCCATTTTGGCCAGTAGAATTACAGCAGAAGTGTTAGGCAGGTTTTTATAATTTTTCTCTATTTTTGTGTATGTCATGACCGGGTGAGGGGCATGTTTTAGTTAGGGTTTCTACTGATATGAGGAAACAGTTGGGGAGGAAAGGGTTTATTAGGCTCACAATTCTACATTACTTTCATCATCAGAGGAAGTCAGGACAGGAACTCAAGCAGGGCAGGAACCTGGAGGCAGGAGCGGATGCAGAGGCCATGGAGGGATGCTGCTCACTAGCTTGCTTCCCCTGGCTTGCTCAGTCTGCTTTCGTACAGAACCCAGGGTTGTGTGACATTTTAAGTTTAAATTACTGTGCTTAAGAGACATATAAAACAAAAATGCCTCTAACTTACAAACCCCACTTGTCCAAGGACAGAAACTCCCTGGAAGGCTGGAGCTGATGTTCATGTCGGAAAACAAGCCAAGTGTTCTCACTTCTGTAAGCAAGGCTGGTTGGTCCAGCTGCACAGGATGCGCTCGAACACCCCCAGGCGAGAGGTGTGTAAGCAGGAAGTACATCTGGATGTGTCCTTGTCCATGATTGGACAAGCGCAGGAAGTATGTAGCCTTGTGGGTTCTGCCTTTATAAGCACCTGACTAAAGAAATTCTTGGCCATTCTCTGGGAATCCCGAGTATGGATGGCCAGTGTCTATCATCCTGGTCAGTATTTAATAAAGCAAACTTGGCTCAAAAATTGTGGTAGTGATCTTATTCTTGCCGGGTGGGGTGGGCCCTCTCACATAAGTCACTAATTAAGAAAATGCCCTACAGGCTTGCCTACAGCCCAGTCTTATGGAGGCATTTTCTTAATTGAGGTTCCCTCCTCTCAGATGACTCTAGCCTGTGTCAAGTGGGTGTAAAGATATCCAGCACAGTGTGCGTATAGAGGTCAAAGTGCAAGGCTGTAGAACTGGTTCTCTCCTTCCATCTTTCCCTGGCTTTCAAGATTTGAACTCTGTTTCTGGGAATTGAACTCTGCTTGAGAGACTTGCTGGGCAAGTAAAAGTGTATCTTGCTGGCTCAGTGACTGACACTCTGGATGGGGACCTTAAAGAGTGCTGCCTGTTTGTTCTTGGGATCTGGGAACATGGCTTCTGTCACATGAGCAGACTTACACTAACCTGCAGGAGGATGGGAGACGTGGAGCAGAACCCTGCTGTAGACCACCCCCAGCCATCAAAGTCCCACATGTGACCCAGGGAGAGTGAGACTCCCAGACTTTGAGCTTAATTAATGCTAATTGTCCTGAGCAGCTGGACTTCCATGGTACTAGTTATGCAGCATCATGGGCAGCAGACAGCTGACCATATGGGTAGCTTCTCAGCATTCAAGGCCTGGGTGCTTTTTCAAGCTTTTTCCCCATTTCCCTGCCCCTTGGTATGTTTCTGATACACCACTCCTCTCTCCCGGCTTCACTCCCTACAGCCAGTCTCCTGGCTAAAGCCCATTCTTCAAGCTCCATCCTACCCCAGGGCCCTTGTACATGCTAATCTGGGCTATAACATTTTTAAAGGGCGGAGCAGGGCTGGAGGGATGGCTCAGAGGCTAAGAATACTGGCTCTTCTTCCAGGGTTTCACTTCTCAGTACCCACATGGCAGCTCACAACCATTTGTAACTCCAGTTCCAGGGGATCCGACACCCTCACACAGACATACATACAAACACCAATTCACATTTTAAAAAAATAGTAAAAGGAATTAAAAAAAAAAAGACCCATCTACAGTGGATCCTGACACTATTTCATGGGGATACCTGTTTCTTTTATCATGGTAGTGTTACAGTTGGGTCTGGGGCCCCAAGAATACGGTCACACAATCCAAAGCGCTTTGTTAGGGCCAAATGCTTCTGCCGAAGGATGCATAGCCAGGTCAAGCAGGCAAGCACACCCAACAGGGGTCCTGCTGGGTTTTTCTTCCTAACACAGGGGTCATGACCTAGTGGTTAGAGCCTGGCCTCACCCTCGAACATGGCTTTGAGCAGAGTATAGTTCTGGAGAGCAGGATTCAACCCTGAGCACATACTTTGATTCCAAGTACTGACTGGAGGAATCTGGAGTTCTCTCCAGCAGCTTCATTGCAATAAAAAATTGTTTATTTTATGTGTATGTCTGACATGTATTTATGTGGACCACATATGTGCCTGGTGTCTTGGAGGGCAGAAGAAGGCATTGGGTCCCCCTGGCACTGGGTCACAGGCCACTGTGAGCCACCATGTGGGAGCTGGGTATTGAACCTGACTCCTCTGGAAGAACAGCCAGTGCTTTTAACCTTTGAGCTATCCCTTCAACTTTTGCAGTTTCTGTAAAATGGAGTTTTGTCTTACTTAACCATCTGATAGACTAGATGGTACATTCGGTCAACATTTCCCACAGTGGGAAACCCCACGTGTGGGCAGCTGTTGGGTTCCCCAAACATTACTAAACACATTTGAACTTGGGAGATGTAATCCAATAGAAACAAACAAGCAAACATTGTTCAGGGCAAAGAAATGCTTCTGAGATGAGACATACCTGTGGCCTGTGCCTCCGGATTCACTGCCCGCCTCCTTTGCCTGCCCCTCCATGGTCAGGACAAGGGGTATGGAAAAACAGACGTCAACCGTTTAAAGGGGCTGGTACCACTTTCCTTTGGACGAATGTTCAAATTCAGACATTTCTCTTATTATCTTCTGCCAAGGGAAAAAATTAATAACACAGCACAGTATAAAATACTAAATTAAAGGCATTTTGGAACCAGCAATTATTTCATAAGCTTCTCCTTTATTGCCACGCTAATGTGCCTAATTGCTGTCTTAATGAGGACATTAATTTCTGGCTAATGTGATGTTATTATAGAAATTGCAGTCAATCTCTTAAAGGGGGGGGGGGGAGTGCTAGAAAGCTGTCCCGGGAGGCAAGGGATCTGGTCACCCCAAGGCGGAGGTGCAAAAGAGAGAGTCGAGATGGCGTGGGAACCCAGGCAGGACAAAGCTGCAGGAGCGAAGGAAAGGGAACAGAGGGGCTGTGCTGGGAGTGGGCAGCCTGGGAACACTGTTGACAGAGCCAGCTGCTGCCATGCCTGGGGACCGAGAGAGACCAAACTGAATAGAACAAAGCATGAGAGCGGCTGTGAGACCAGGTGTTGGTGGCAGCACCTTGAGCATTGTGCGGTCCAGACACGCTAGCTGCTGCCTCAGGGGCGTGGCTGCCTCAGGGGCGCGGCTGCAGCATTGGCTATCACAATGTTTGCAATAAATAGCGTTGTTCTCATCTGTTAGGTGGAGAGATGGAGGCACAGAGAGATTAAATAACTCACCCCAAATCACATGGGAAGTGTGTAGTGAGGATGGGGATTTGAACCCAGCCCATCAAATTTAACTGCAGAGCTGTGAGGCCTCTCAGCTGAACCCTGGCATGATGGACAGTAAGGATGGTAAGATGCGGAGGGTTGGGGGCGTGGCTTGCTGGCAGAGTGAGTGTAGAGTCTGTGGGATTTTGAATTCCATTCCTAGAAGATAGATAGATAGATAGATATAATAGATGATAGATATAGATAGATGATAGATAGGTAGATGGATGGATGGATGGACGGACAGATAGATAGATGGATAGATAGGTTTCCAAACCAATTGGAGAAACACAGTGTGAAGTACTTCTCGGAGCCAACACTGGACCAACCGCCCCTCACACAGGATGCCGAGTGGCTCTATCTTGGGAAGAGAGGGATGTAAGGCTGCAGGTGAGCATTCCCTGACCTGAAAGGGAGGACAGGGAAGGCTAAAGGTTTGAGCTGGAGATGGACTGTACCTCTCTCTGGATGGAATCCACTATAAGCCACATACCACAGCCACCAGAGGGAAGTGACTGGAAGGCACAGCAGTCTCCGAGACTGGGTGGATGGTATGGCCCCTCACTGTGGGATTCTAGGAAGGAGTTCTGCAACTGAGCCATGCTCCCAGTCCGGAGCATGGGGTTCTACTAGTGAGCCACACTGCCAGCCCCTCCTTTGTGGATTCTAAGCAGGTACTCTGCCTTTGAATCCCTAGTCTCTTACTGGGCATTCTAGGCAAGAGTTCTACCACTGAGCCATACCTCCTGCCCCCGACTGGGGGATTCTTGGTAGAGGCCCTACTTCTAAGCTCTTTTCCATTTTACCCGAGACAGAGTCTCACTCTGTAGCCCAAGCTACCCTTGAAATTGTAATTTGCTCCTCTGCTTCAGCCTCCTGTTCTAAGCCCATTGTCGCAGGCATTTGTGACAATAGCAGAAAGAAGCCGGGTGCGGGAGCTGGCACTGACACTGCTGCTAGTTGATCTATCTCCTCCAGGCAAAACCTAGGGTGTGAGGGTTCTGCTCTGCCCCCAGTATGCTGCTCAGAGCCAGGCTGGGAAATATGTGTGTGTGTTGAGGGCTCTGACCTTAGCCCTGGATTGATATGTTGGTGAATGTATACGTTGATGAACTGTTGGTAGGAGACTGGACAGCGCGATAGGCAGATGCAGCAGGATTGTTCTCGTTAGGTTCTCAGCTCTCTTATACTAAAATATAAACCAAACCCAACTTGGGGCTGCACACAGTGGTGCTCACCTTTAATCCCAGCACTCAGGAGTCAGAAGAAGGTCAATCTCTGAGAGTTTCAGGTCAATCTTGTTTACTTAACAGTTTCCAAGCCAGCCAGAGCTCCAAAGAGAAACCCCTGTCTCAAAACCAAACAGGCTAGAGAGATGGTGCAGTCATTCCAAGTACTGTCTGCTCTTGCAGATGGCACAGGTTCTATTTCCAAGGACCCATAAGTCAGCTCATAACTGTCTGTAGCTCCAATTCCAGAGAGTCCTTTTCTGGTCTCCTTGGACACCAGGCAGACAAGTGGTACAGACGAACATGCAGACAAAACACCCATACATACCAAATAAAAATAAAACTACAAACAGACAAAACAGCAACAAAGACACCTTGTGGAAGAGAGGGTTTATTTCATCTTGCACCTCATGGTTCATCATTGAGAGAGTCAGGGAAGATACTCAAGGCAGGGCAGGATGCAAAGGCCACAGAGGATGCTGCTTACTGGCTTCCTTGCTTCCTTGGGGATGCTGGCTCCCCAAGGCTTCTGCTGTCTCATTTCTTATACAACTCAGGACCAACCTTCCGGAGTTGGTTCCAGAACAACCACCCACAGTGGGTCAGGCCCTCCCACATCAATAATTAATCAAGAAAAGACCACAGCAGACCAGGCCCTCACACATCAATAATTAATCAAGAAAACGCCCCACAGTCTTGCCTATAGGACAGTCTGATGGAGGCAGTTTCTTAATTAAAGTTTCTTTCCAAATGACCCTAGGGTTTGTGTCAAGTTGACAAAAAGCAACACAGGGCTGCTGGGGTTTATCTTTGTGGAGCATGTCTTGTCTTTTGCCTCTTTTTGCTGATTCTCTCTCTGCTTTCTGGTCACCATGAGGAAAACTGCCTCCAGCCGTACAGGCTCACAGTCCATGTGTTCCGTTTCACCTCAGGCCCAGAGCACAGAATTGCGTCACTGGTCTTAGATGAACCAGGAGCCCATATAAGGCCTTCCCACTTTACCTCACTTCTGTGCATGTCCTATAATAGTGAGAGATGCTAAGGTGGGTGTCATAGGTGGGGTTCCAGATACTTGACAGCCTTGCCAATAGACCTAAGACAAGAACTAGATAACTAATACCTGGTTTCCAACTGATGATCAGATTATATCCAGGCAATGCCTGCTGCAAAGTAAAGATAGAGATTGAAAGTGGCTTTTCTCTTCTCATTTGAGTCATTGTCTGATGCCCTGGTTATCCTCAAACCTCATGTAACTGAGGACGGCCTTGAACTGCTGACTCTCCTGCCTCCATCTCCTAAGTGCTAGAATGGTAATGATGTTTTATCATGTCAAAAGAAACCCACTAAGACAGAAATTAGACTGAGAGATGGGTATTGCTGTGAAGACCTGGCCATGTTATTTTCAGATGGATTCTGGAAGGACTTTGGAACTTTGGGCTGGAAAAGCCATTGAGCGCTCAGAGCTTAACAGTGTGTTATGGGAGCTGAGTCTGAGGCGTCAGCTGTGATTAACAAGCTCCCAGAAACACTGAGGTCAAATCTTTACATTACAGGACAGCAGATGCTGATTACCTGGGGCTGAGAAATTAGTGTTCATTAAGAAGAGACCAGCGTCATTGAGGTAAAACCTTCTGGGAGGTGTTTCCTCATGGTCTGCACACAAGCTATGGTCCAGAAGGAGCCAGCTGTATCTCATGCTGGCAGCTGAGGCTGGTGATGTGTAAGAGTTTCTCATGCGTTTGAAGGCCTGAGGGGGTCGGGGACAGCAGCTGAAGTTTGATTCTATGAGAGGGCGTTAGTTAGGTAGTAGAAGACTTAAGAGGTAATGGAGAGAGGTCGAAGAGTGGCATCATGTGAGAGGCCCAGAGGCCCTGGAAAGAGTCCAGGAGGGGCTGCCAGTAAAGGTGCAGCCCAGTTGAAACGGAGACCCCAGCATTTTGGAGATCCCAGGACTATGGGACAACCTCCAAGCACAGTCACGGGTGTAGAGTATAAGTATCCTAAGCGTACACACTGCATGTGCTGTGGATGGCAGACTCACAAGATCTGCTGCCACAGCCTGTGGATCTCAGAAGATTGTGAATGGGGTCCAGGTGTCAAACACTGAACTCTATAACTGGTACACTTCTGGTTTGCTTTGCTTTGATTGTGACTATGCCCTGGTTTTCCCCTCTTAAAGTAAGAAGGTATTTAATATATTTTTTTTACAGGAGCCTACAGTTATGAGACCTTGGATATTTTAGAGAAACTTTGAACTTTTAAAGAGACTTTGAACTTTTTAAGAGACTTAAAGAGAAGCTTTGAATTTATAAGAGAGGTTGGATGTTTTAAAGAGACTGAACTTTTAAAGCCTTGGGATTTTTAAAGACTGGAATTTTTAAAAGTTGGAATGTTTTATACTGTTATATTGATATTAATGTAAGATCTTGGGGATAACCAAGGAAGAGAAGGTTATGGTTTAACAGTAATGTGTCAGCTTGACAGAGGTTAGTATTATCTGGGAAGACAGGACCTTAATTGAGAAAATGCCCTCCCACCAGACTGAACTTTGAGCAAGCTTATGGAATATTTTCTTGATTAATGATTGGCATAGATGGGCCCATCTTACAAGGAGCAGTTGCCACCCCTAGGCTTGCAGTCTTGGGATGTATAAGAGAACAGGCTGAGCAAGCCATGGAAAGTGCCGTTCTATGGCTTCCACATCAGTTTCGGCCTTCAGATCGTGCCTTGAGTTCCTGTCCTGACTTCCCTAGGTAATGGCCTAAAAGTTGTCAGATGAGGTAAACACTTTCTTCCTAAGATGGTTATGTGGTTTTAGCACCACAACCAAAACTCTAAAACACCAGGCAAACACTCTACCAACTGAGCCACACCCCTAGACCTGCATTTATCTTGAGACACAGATAAATGTCACTCTGTACCCTAGGCTAGTCTTGAACTCAAGTTTTCCTTGCCTTAGCCCCGTGAGTGCTAAGATGATAGATTTGGTATACTGCAACTATGAATGTACAAGCGGAGTGCAGCCAAACTTACATGTGCTCTGCACAGCTCCATTAGCCCAGAGCTGGGTGTAACTATCTGATCCTGTGTTAGTTAATTTCCAATTCCTGGGATAAGACAACATAACCAAGGCAACTTATAAAAGAATGTGTTTAATTTGGGGGTTTATAGTTCCAGAAGGTTAGAGTCCATGACCATTGTGATGGGGAGCATAGCAGCAGTTAGGCAGGCATGGTGCCAGAGCAGTAGCTGAGAGCATCATCTGGAGACACAGCATGAGGCAGAGAGAGCTAACTGGGAATGGTGTCTCAGTTAGGGTTTCCATTGCTATGAAGAGACACCGTGACCAAGGCAACTCTTAATAAAGAAAACATTTAATTTGGGCTGGCTTAGAGTTTCAGAGGTGTAGTTCATTATCATCATGATGGCAGAAAACAAGGCAGTGTGCAGGCAGACATGGTACTAGAGGAGCCTAGTTTTACATCTTGATCCAAAGGCAGCAGGAAGGAGACTGGATCACACTGGTCAGACGAGCATAGAAGACCTTAAAGTCCACCTCCACACCTCCTCCATCAAGGCCACACCTCCTAACAGTGCCACTCCCTAGTGCCAAGCATTCAAACACATGCATCTGTGGGGCCATTCCTAGTCAAATCACCAAAGTATGCGTTTCTGAAACCTCAAAACCCACTCTATAAGTGGCTTTTTGCTACTTTGTGGGTTCTTTCTTCCGCTCTTCTCCACCCCCTTTCTTCCACCTTCCAAACCCCTAACCCTAGATAAGAGAGAAAAAAAGGATAGAGAGGAAAGGAAAGAGGTCCCCGAATAAAGTCAGGGGTGGAAAGGGGAGACTTTATCATTAGACTTCTTCCTGCTGACTGGGGTGTCGGGTTCCTTGATGGCAAGTTTGATCTTTGCCATCAGGAGATCTGATTTCTCCTTCTTGCTTTTTCTTTGGAGAGGACTACTTAACAAACTGCAACCACCAACAACCAACAACCCACCATGCCTCTGAGGTTCTAGTATTTATATATGCTCTGAAAAGTCCCCAGAATTCCAAATGTCACAATTGTGAAAACTATCTATAGCTGGCAAAATCACACCCATGCTAGAGTACAAGACAAATCTTAGTCAGCTGCTGTGTACACTTTGAAGCAGCCCCATATCCCACACCTGGGATTAAAACAATATATTCTTATAATAAATATTTCTATGTTTTTATTTAAGAAACCAAAACTCTAAAATGTCACTACAGACCTCCAATGGCACACCTCCAGCAACAAGGCCACGCCTACTCCAACAAAGCCACACCTCCTCATCCTTCCCAAACAGTTCCACCAACTGGAGACCAAGAATATGAGCTTGAGCCGGGCAGTGGTGGCACATGCCTTTAATCCCAGCACTTGGGAGGCAGAGACAGGCAAATTTCTGAGTTCGAGGCCAGCCAGGTCTACAGAGTGAGTTCCAGGACAGCCAGGGCTATACAGAGAAACCCTGTCTTGAAAAAACAAAACAAAACAAAACAAAACGAACAAACAAACAAAACAAAACAAAAAAATGAGCCTGTAGGGGCCATTCCCATTTAAATCGCCAGACACAAAACCTCTTCCTGATAAAATGTTGAGTACCTCAAGTTGTGTAGTAAAAATGGAAAGCCCAACAGTTCAGAAATTCATTCTCACACCACAGTCAAGTTGAAATCACAAGTATCACCATTGTAAGTTGGGGAACATCTTTGGGGTGAGTGTGTATGTGCACGTGTGCGTGTACATGTGTTAAGGAGTGGCAGCATGATGCAGGAGGCTTGATAAACTGTGGCTCAGTGGGGTAGACCCCGGGAAGAGCTGCTGTGGTTTTGTATTCAAAGGCAGTTAGGCATCGCTTTCACACAGGGAAGATCCATTTTGTTCTGTCAAGGTCTCAACTGACTGGATAGATCTCCTCTGTTTTATTATTGGTGCATGGATTTCAGGGCCTGGGCCATAGCTCAGCCATTACAGTGCTTGCTGTACAGGCAGGAGTAAGTTGGTATGGGAGGCAGAGACAGGACAATCCAGAGAAATCTTAACAACAAAGACACTCTTTCAGAAATAAGAAGGCAAGCCCAACACTGGAGGCTGACCTCTGACCTCAAAAAGAGTGCCATGACATGGACATGACTATACTTAGGGACACACACACATCGAGACAGACAGACAGACACAGACACACAGATCAAGAGAGACAGACAGACACAGACATATAACATACATCGAGAGGGAGATGGACAGACACATCAAGAAAGAGACAGACAGACACATACACACACATTGAGAGAATAAGAGAGACAGCCAGACAGATGGCCAGACAGACAGGCAAGAGACAGAGAGTGAGCACCAATTCTCAATTTCAACATTAATATTTTCTACTAAAAACAGCGGCATAAAAACATCCTGAAAATGTTTCACCAAGAATCTAGTCACAAGACCCAACAAAGTGGACACGTCAATTTAACTGTATGTGTGCATGTGTAGCTTTAATATGCTCTAAACTCCCTGGTGGGAGTGTGTGCTCCTCACTATCCGCCTAAGTGGATTCAGAATGAAAAATACACACACACACACACACA
>JADRCH010000041.1:1766728-1805653 GCA_019843965.1 Rhynchomys soricoides
AGAGAGAGAGAGAGAGAGAGAGAGAGAGAGAGAGAGAGAGAGAGAGCGCCTTATTTTTAATATGCCCAGCTCAATGGCTGACCACTTCCTAACTTCATGTGGCTAACACGCACTCCCCTCCGATATTCCTGAGTAAATACTAAATCTACATTTTTTTTTCCTTAGAGACAGGGTTTCTCTATGTAGCCCTGGCTGTCCTGGAACTCACTCTGTAGACCAGGCTGGCCTCGAACTCAGAAATCCGCCTGTCTCTGCCTCCCGAGTGCTGGGATTAAAGGCGTGTGCCACCACGCCTGGCCCCTAAATCTACATTTTATCTTCAGTGCCCTGGACCTTGCTGGGCAGCCCTCCTGGGGCCACTTTCCCTCTGCACCTACATGTTGGCTGTCTCTCCCTCCTGCACCTTTCCTGTGTGGTCCATCTCCTACATTCTCATCATGGCAGAATCCCCTCTTCCTCCTTCCTTTGTCCCTTCCCAGGAACACTAAAAGACCCTCTCTGTCTCTCTGTGCAGCCATTGGCCACCAGTAACTTTGTTGGCCACTCAAAAACCAACTGGGGACAGGCTTTCCTTAGTCTTCTGTGTGGGACACTTCTGGGTCTCCCTACCTGAGCCTTTGCTTTTTCTTGAGGTAGAGTCTTGCTATGTAGCCCAGATGGCCTCTAAACCACCGCCCTTCTGCTTCAGCCCCCTGAATGCTGGAGTCACCAACATGCATCACCACACTTGCTCTTAAAGCAGGACCTTAAGACCAGGCTGGTCTTGAACTCATAGATCCACTTGACTAAAGATATGCACCACTGCCCGGCTTGCTTTTGTTGTTTGTCTGAGACAGGGTTCTCCATGTATCCCTGGCTGTCCTGGAACTTGCTGGACAGACCAGGCTGGCCTCGAGCTCACAGGGATCCACGTGCCTCTGCCTCCTGAGTGTGTGGGTTAAAGTGTGTGCAGCCAAGTGTCTTGCATATAAATTGCTGCTCTCTCTGGGCCTGTAGTGGGTAGGCCTGTCCTTATTTCACAGGATTCCCCTCAGAACATTTTCTTCATTTCTGCAGCAGCCGGGTAGGAGAGCATGGGAGTGAGAAGAAGCAAGACCCGTGCTAGGGATGAAATGCAGAAAACATGCCGGCCACAGGGAAAGAACTGTTTACAGTCAGTCTCCACTCTTCCCCGCCTCCATTCAGCCCTGCGGAAATGAACCAACTGCACTCACCCCTGCCTCTACCCCACACTCACCCCTGCTCTCCCTCTACACTCACCCCTGCCTCTACCCCACACTCACCCCTGCCTCTCCCTCCACACTCACCCCTGCTCTCCCTCCACACTCACCCCTGCTCTCCCTCCACACTAGCATCTGTGGATCTAGTTTCTTCCTTTTGCAAACAGAACTGCTGCAGACACCGTCCGTGCTCACTGTTTTCCAGTTAATTATATCCGTTGTCACCCCACACAGGTCCCTGCATCCAGGTCCACTCACTCCACTCAGGGAGTCAGGGCATTAGAAGGTGGGCGGGCCTTAGTGCAGCAGAAGGGCTGCTCACAAGCCCACTCTGGGCTGATGGGACATGTCGCTACATTACAGTTCCTGGTTCTTCTGCAGCTTAGGAACCAGGTACACTATTAGTGACCAGTTCCATTTAACAAGGACAGACAGGGTGTGGTGGCTCCCATCTGTCCTCCTGGCTCTCAGGAGACCGAAGCAAGTGGATTTTGAGTTTGAAGTCACTCTGGACTGCAAAGTGAGGCGTGTGTGTGTGTGTGTGTGTCTGTGTTGTGTGTGTATGTATGTATTGTCTGTGTAGGGAAGGGTATGGGAGTGGGCACATGTATGTAAATGCACATGTGGAATGTAGAGGCCAGAGGTGGACATTCGCGATCTTCCTCTATTGTCTTCCACCATGTGTTTTGGGACAGGCTCTCTCAATGATTGTGGAGCTCACTGATTTGGCTATGCTACTAGCCAGTGAGCTTTGGGGATGCCCTGTCTCTGCCTCCCCATGCCAGGATTACTGGCCTCTACCACTCGCAGCTTTTAGATGGGAGACCAGATGATTATGTACACAGGCACAAGCCACTGTTCACTGGGTCATCTCCTAATGGCAGACCAAAGTTCACTCTGGGGGACAAATGACTTTGTAGGGCTTACTCACAGGGCAGGGTGGAGGACTTACTGACAAGAGGGTGGATGACCTAAAGCCACACTGGAAAGTCTGCACTCAGAATGGACAGTGGCTTCCCCACAGCTTCATAGGGGCCCCCTCTCTCTGGTCTTCCCCTGCCGTTAGACCCCAGCTCCTCCCCAAGATCTCAAGGCCAAGTGCAGTTAGGGCAGAACTGCACACAGCTGGCTGGGAGGAGGGAATACAAAGTGGGAGCGGATACAAAGTGAGGGTCCAGTGACCCTGCCACGCCCTCTTCTGTGAAGGAACAATAGTCAACAACTCCAGCGGTGATGATCTTTTTAAATTTTAGATTTATTTAATTTTTTACATATAAAAAATTAAAAATTTTAAAATTTTTAAAATTTTACAGAAAAATTTTTGTCTGTATGTGTGTATGCATGCATGTATGTATGCACGTATGCATGTGTGTGCAACACATGTGTGCCTGGGGTCTAAGGAAGTCAGAAGAGGGCCCTGGGTCTGCTGGAATGGAAGTTCAAGATGGTTGTGATCTGTCATGTGAGTGCTGGGGCTTGAACCCTGGTCCTCAGTAAGAACCGTTGAGCCATCTCTCCAGCCCGTCATGGTCCATTTAAAGACGAAGCAGTTGCTTATATGAAGACAGCAGTTGTTTGGCTTAGAGCATGGTTCTGTGTAATGCCACCTCAATAAAAGAAGCTGACGCCAGCTCCGTGTGTACGTTAATATAACCCTCGTGCATGCTGCTAAACTTCAGAGCTTTGCAAGGTCCCAGGTTAGAGAGCATACGAGATACTCATCAACACTGTTTTCTATGATCTGTGCAGTCCAGAGAATGAGATACCACAGCTTCTACAACAGCCAGGAGAACTGGACTAATGACCGGCTTATGACCGCCAGCGCCTCTGTGGGCCACTCACCAGTTATGGGGTCAAGAGCCCTCTCCCCTGTGAGGAGAACCACCCTGCCACAGGAGACTGCCATGCTGCCTTTTTTCAAAGTTAAGAACCCACCTAGCTTTGGGCTAGCCTGCGATACTTCAGCCTTAGGATGGGGATAGAGATGCAGGCTAATAAATATAGATTTATTTTTTGAGACAGGGGTTTTCTGTGTAGCTCTGACTGTCCTGGGACTCACTCTGTAGAGCAGGCTGGCCTTGAACTCACAGAAATCCACTCTGCCTCCTGAGTGCTGGGGTAAAAACTGTGCCATCATGCCCACCTAATATAGATGTTTTTAAAGGTTTATTTTAAATAATTTATTTAATTTTTATCTTATGTCCAGTGGTGTTTTGCCTGTATTTATGTCTGTGTGAGGGCATCAGATCCCCTGGAACTGGAGTTACAGACAGTTGTAAGTTGCCATGTAAGTGCTGGAAATTGAACCACAGTCCTTTGTAAGAGCAGCCAGTGCTCCTAACAACTGAGCCATCTCTCCAGCCCCTGAGAGGTCATAGGCTTTGGATATATTGGAGCTGGAGTTATAGGCAATTGTGGGCCTCCAGGGGTGGGCTCTGGGACCTGAAACTCAGATCTTCTGCAAGAGATGTTTGTGCATTTAATCACTGAGCCATCTCTCCTGTCCCTTTAACAAATGTATCCAAAAGGACAGCTTTCCTCATTTTCTCTTTAGAACCTTAAATCTGATACTTTATGGAATGAGGGGCGGGAAGAGGGGAGGGAGAAAGGGAGAGTGGGAGGAAGGGAATTCCAAGAGGAATCTCTAATTTCCCCCAACTAGCTTGCCTATGTCTCCATCCAGGTTTGCTAAGGATGTGGCGTGGGATACCAGCAGGCTGGCTCATGGTGCGTTTATGTGGCAGCTCAGAGTGGTAGATTTTGTCCGTCTTACCCTAAGGAGCACATCTAAGCAGTTAATCAGCTGGCATCTGTGACAGAATCCAGAACCCCGGGCCCTCTGTGTGATTCCCCTGGATCCCCTGTGTGTTCTCTCTGGGCATGTCACTAGATCAGTCCCCTGAATCTGGTGAAAGATGATCGTTTTGACTGTTGCAGGCTGGAGATCCTAAGGGAAAGCCCACTTGCCCTGAGGGATGCTGGGTAAATTACTCAGCCCATTTGCCCTGAGGGATGCTGGGTAAGTGACTCAGCCCACTTGCCCTGAGGGATGCTGGGTAAGTGACTCAGCCCACTTGCCCTGAGGGATGCTGGGTAGGTGACCCGCCTGGTTCACAGAGCCCTAGGGGCTCATGGGAAGGCACTCCTCCCTCCTTGCCTTCCCTTCTTTCTTACTGGCAATGCCTGGGCTTACCTCCTCAGTAAACTCTTTGTTCTGGACTTTGTGACATGGCCACGATCTGAAAGGTCCCCAGACTCATGTATTTCAGGCTTGGCTCTCCATACAGCCACTAGCAGAGCTTGACCTCTGGGAGGGGACACGATCAGAGGACACTGTCCTCACGGGGACTCATCTATTTATGGCGTTAGCGGTTTTTTTCTGGGCCATCGGGAAGTGGGGCCTTATGAGGTGGGGCTGGTCACAAGCAGTGGGCCTCAGGCCCCAAGCAAAGGGATCAGGTTCTATGGACCAAACCCTTCCAGACTTGGAGCCTAAAATGAACCTTTCTGCTTCCTACGCTGTTTCTTTTGGATATTTTATCACAGTGATAGGAAGCTGATCAATACATTCTGATACTGAGGGATGGAATTAAGAACCTCAGACTGAACAAAGAATCATTTGCCCCACACTGTGGGACAAGAAGGATGTAGATATTGCTCTGGGGACCTTGCATGCAGGGAGCAGAGGTCACAAATAAGGAAACAAGCCAGGCAAACATAAGCTCCTCCATTTATATTCGTTTCAGCTGACATGGGGGATGAAAAACTGTCATCTCTCTTTTGTTTTACAGGACTAAAATGGAAGCTAGGCTTGTGAGCAAGGCAGGCCAGGATTGTGCCACTGAACCACACCTCCAGCCTCTCACTGGAGGGTTCTGGATGTGTGTGGGGGGAGGCCCTACCACTGAGCCACACCTCAGGCCTTTACTGGGGTCTCTAGGTGGGTGATACTCCTCTTAATTGATTCTTAATGCACGGCCTGGGCTTTGCAGAGATGGTCTGTGAGACTCACAGCCATTCTGTAGCGCAGCCAGCATTGTCACTGGGGAAGCCCCTCTGTCTCCCAGTTCTGGGCCCTGTGTGATAGAGTGCCTTGGTTGTAAAAACACAATTCCTGTGAGATTCCAGCTGACCTGGATCAGAAAGGACTGTCTGTTGGAACAGCCCTGTCTCTCAAGATAGTCTTTCTCCCCTTGGGCAAACAATTTCAGTGGGAAGAGACTGAAGAACCACAGGAAGCCCCTCTACAGCCCCAACAATTTCCTCATTCCAGAGCCCCTCACCCCATCCTTAACGGGTCCTGGGCAGCTTTTCCCTCTTGTAGATCCCTCCATCTCTTGTGGAAGGGAGGCTGACTCTCAATGCTTTAATAGAGTGGGCTAATAAACAGTCTAATCTGTGGAAGGTCAGACTGTTCTCTCCCTGCCTTCTGATTATGCTGCCTTGGAAATGTCCCTCCAGGTAGCTTCTTTCTCCAGCACTCTCCACACCTGCAGCCTGGAGTGGAGCATGAGGGATGGGCATCCTGGACTCCTGTCACATTAATGCTCCTTCTGGGCCTGCAACCCAATAGTCCTTGCTGGGGAGCTTGTGCCTCCCACATGCAACAGGACTGTGGCTGGAAGTGAACTTGGCTGTCACCACTGGTGGGTGGGGTTCCCCAATCTCACCCAGGAGCCAGGGATGTTGATGACTTCTTCAGGGCACAGGACACCCAGGAGAGATACCCAAAAACTCCCAGGAAGAATGGCAGGGAGGGACAGACCCCTGTCTTGACACCCTGACAGCTCTCAAGAGGGGACTTGGGCCTTCCTGGTCTTTCTCAGTGTCCAGACTCTTCCTTGAAGGTACACAGGGATTTGATATACACAATCATATTGGGGCCTTGAGAACATGAACTTGAACCAGAACAGGTGTGGGGATGCCAGTCATAGGAGATGGAAGCTGGGGGACCAGGCATTGGATGTCATCCTCAGATGTACTGACTGATTTTGTGTCAACTTGACACAAGCTGGAGTTATCACAGGGAAAGGAGCCTCCCTTGAGGAAATGCCTCCATGAGATCCAGGTGTAAGGCATTTTCTCAATTAGTGATCAAGGGGGAGGGCCTCTTGTGGGTGGTGCCATCCCTGGGCTGGTGGTCTTGGGTTATATAGGAGAGCCAGCTGAGCAAGCCAGGGAAAGCAAGCCAGTAAGGAACATCCCTCCATGGCCTCTGCATCAGCTCCTGCTTCCTGACCTGCTTGAGTTCCAGTCCTGACTTCCTTTGGTTATGAACAGCAATGTGGAAGTGTAAGCTGAATAAACCCTTTCCTCCCCAACTTGCTTCTTGGTCATGATGTTTGTGCAGGAATAGAAACCCTGACTAAGATATATAGTGAGTTTGAGGCTAGCCTTGGCTATATGAGACCCTAATTCAAAACCAAAACAACAAAATCCAAAAGACTTTCAAAAAGAAATGAAGGTCTGTCTGTGTGAAGGAAACCCAGGTGAGGACAGATGTGAGGGAAGGGGGGGGGGAGAGAAAGCTGAGTGGGCTTGGTGCGATGGACCAGTGCTTCAAGTGCTTCTGGTGCCACACTAGAATCAAGACCAGAATTTAGATTCCCAGAAGCCACATAAATGCCTAGTGGGTTAAGCGACCTCTCTGTAATCCCATTATTAGAAAGCAGAGTCAAGGAATTCCCCAGGACAAGCTGGCTAGCAAGAACAGCCATATCAGTGAGCTCTGGGTTTGATTGAAAGACCCTGCCTCGATGAATAAAATGGAAGAATTGAGTATGATCAATCCCAGGCCTCCACATACAGATGCATACAGGTGCACATGTATCTCCACACACATGGGCCCACACGTATGCAAAAAGAACACACAACATCCACATGAGTACACACAAACCACACAAAAATAGGAAGAGCAGGCAAATGAACTGAAAGCATTTTGAAGGGATGTGAGGCCCAAACACATCATGTCTGAACAAATCAGCGTTCCTGTCTCCTGAACAGGTGCAGGCATCTGTGGTTCTTGGAGTCACATGCTGGGTTCTACGCAGTCTCGGGTACTCTCACACAGGGGATATACATCACAGGTTGAGCATCCGTCTACATACAATCATTCACATACAGTCAGTGTCACATGAGATCACACGTATGTTGAATGACAAAACTTTATCTGGGGAGACACAACACACAAGTCTTTTCACCCCAGATAGGGAATGCATGCCACTGAAGCCCACCTTGGTAAGCCCTTGAGGGAAGACTGGTGGAGAAGCAGTGGGCAGGGTTTCACCAACCTGAAGGCCTCGAATCTTACACCCAGTGGATACTTAAGAGTGGACCATCAGTATCTACATCCCACTCCCACCCACAATGGGCTGGAAATGAGCCCAGCACCTGACATACCAAATAAGTGTGACACTACAGGGCCAGTTCCTGGCCTCTCATTGGAGGAGTCCACACAGGTAGTCTGACTAATGGGCCATGCCCCAGCCAAAGAATCCTCTTCTGTCCTTCTGCAACCAACATCCCTGCCTGTGGTGGTTTGAATGAGCATGGCTCTCATAGGCTCATAGATTTGAAGGCTTGGTTTTAGTTGGTGGAACTGTTTGGGAAGGATTAGGAGGTGTGGCCTTGTTGGAGAAGTTGTGTCCCTGGGAGCAAGGTTTGAGGTTTTAAAAGCCCTCGCCATTTCCAGTTAGCTCTGTACCTCGTGCTTGAGTTTCAAGATGTAAGCTCTAAGCTACTGCTCCAGGGCCATGCCTTCCTGACTGCTGCCATGCTCCCTGCCTTGACTCATGGACGCTGTACCTCTGAAACTGTAAGTCCCAAATAAATTCACTATAAGTTGCCTTGGTCACGGTGTCTCACTAACTAAGACACCCCACTCCAGTATCACATAGGTATCAGGACCAGGTGGGACATGGAGAACCTCCTCAATGATAAACATAGGGTGGACTCTGGACTTCTGTGACCAGGTCACCAAGGCCCTTTGCTTAGTGTTCATTCTTATGTTCCTAGTGACTTTCATCTAAGCAACATCTAGGATGAACAGGGAGCACCAAGATAAATGGTGACCGAGACAAAATTCCCTGCTGGGCCAGGGGCATGGGTCAACAATGGAGTGCTTTCCCAACATGCACAGGGTCCTGGGTTCAATGCAGAAGAGGTATAAACAACACAACACAAAAATCTCAGGCTTGGGGGAGAACTCAGCAAGTGAAGTGTACACAAGAAGACCTGCACTCAGATTCCAGCACCAGCCATTACAGCGCTGATGTGTAGCCCCAGTCCTAAGGGGACAGAGGCAGCAGAGCGCTGGAGCTTGCTGACCACTCTAGCCAAACTGGCAAGCACCGGGCTTCATACGAGACCCTATCTTGAAAATTAAGGTGGAGAGAAATAGAGGAAGACACCCAACATGGGGCATGCATTCCTACAGTGGTAGAGCATGTGACTAGTGAAGAGAAGAATAGTAAACAAATGTGTGTGTGAGTATGCGTGAGTGTGTGAGTGAGTGTGTGTGAGTGTGTGAGTGTGTGAGTGTGTGTGAGTGTGTGTGAGTGTATGAAAGTATCGTGTGTGACTGTGAGTGTGAGTGAGTGTGTGTGTGAGTGAGTGTGGAAGTATTGTGTGTGACTGTGTGATTGTGTGTGAGTGTGAGTGTACGAAAGTATCGTGTGTGACTGTGTAAGTGTGCACGAGTGAGAATATGTGTGTTTGAGTGTGTGTGGGTGAGTATGTGGTGTGTTTGTGAGTGTGCATGTGTGTGTGTGTGTGTGTGTGTGTGCCATGAGTGTGTGTGTATAGTAAAAGACACAGACAAAAAGTGAGGAGGATGTCTTGCTAGGAGCGATGCCTGATCCCTAGTGAGGGTTAAGGGAGGAGAAGCCAGGAACAGAAAGGCAGACTGGGCTGACAGTGGGCAAGCTCACATGTCCTTGTGGACTGAGAGGAAGTGACCACAGGATGTTGGGAGCTGAAGGGAAGGCCCTGTCCTCCCAGGTCCCCTGGCACCCAGGCCAAGAAAGGCCAGGATACAGTGCTTGGTGGACTAGTTCCTGGCTGTGCTCAGTGTTGGGAGCTGCCTGGAGGGATGGGTCTCCTAGAGTTGCTCTGACAAATGACCAAATGCAGGGCTGAGAGGTGACATAGCAGTCAAAGCACTGTAGCTCTTCCAAAGGACCTGGGTTCGGTTCCTGGCAGCCACACAGGGACTCACAACTTTCTGTAACTCCAGTTCCAGGTGCTTTGATGCTCTCTTCTGGCCTGAGGGCAGCAGGTCTGCAAATGCTGCACAGATGTGCGGGCAAGACATTCACACGCCAAAATTAAAATGCGTAATAATTAAAAAAACAAAAAACAAAAAAACCCCTTGTTTTTCAAAAGAGACCACATCCATGATGACTCAACGCAACAGAAATGTGTTTTCTCCCTCCTCCTGAGGACAGAGGTTTGAAAATGGCTGCCAGCAGTACAGCCCTTCCTGTCCTCTTCCAATTGCTGGTGGCTTCAAGTGGTGCTTGGCTAGTGGTCACCTCATTCCAATGGCTACCTCTGTCTTAGGTTTCTATTGCGTTGACAAAACACTACGACCAAAAGCAACTGGGGAGGGAAGGGTTTTCTTCACCTTACCATTCTCATGTACACTCCATCACTGAGGGAAGCCAGGACAGGAACATGGATGCAGGGCTGATGGTGTAAAAGCCATGGAGGAATGCTGCTACTGGCTTGCTCACCATGGTTTGCTCAGCGTGCTTTCCTATATGGTCCAGGACCACCAGCCCAGGGTGCTACTGTACAGTAAAGGGCTGGGACCTCCTCCATCAGTTATTAATCAAGAAAATATCCCACAGACTTGCCTACAGAGGCATTTCCTCCATTTACATATCCTCTTCCCAGATGTGTCTAAATTTTACAAAAAACAGCCAGTACATGTCCCAATGTTGTCTGTTAGTTAGTGGAGGCTGGCCTATTTGTCTTTGAATTAAAATTCCTCCTGCTTCAGCCTCCTGAGAGCCAGGATGATAGACATTATGTTTTGCTTCTCTTTCATTATGTAAACACCAATCTTCAGAGTTTTGGGGGCTGTAAGCGTGCGTGCGTGCGTGTGTGTGTGTGTGCACGCGCGCACACATTCACACACACACGCCCATGCTCAGAGACACACATGTATGCACAGGCAAGCATGCACATTCTCACACACCTCAGTTCTCACTTTAAAGGGAATAAGAGATGGTTTATTCAGGAGCCATGACTCAGGAGCGCAAATTTAGGTTACCCCAAACTCCATGTTTCACATGGAAACAGTTTCATGAAGATTTTGGAACAGAGAAAATCATAAATCAAGAAAGGTTTAAGACACACTGGTGATGGGGGCTGGAGATACGGCTCCGTGATTAAGAGCACTGAAAGCTCTTCCAGAGGACCCAGATTCAAATTCCACTACACGGTCGCTCACAACCGTAACTCCAGTTCCAGGGGATCTGACACACTCCTCTCACTTCCACAGGTGCCAGACACAATCCAGAGGGCACAGACGTACATAAGGCCAACACTTACATGTAAAATAGTAAAACAACTTCTACAATAAAACGCATTGGTGGGTGCCTCTGAGAGGCAGATTCATCAAGGTAAGGGACGATTTTCTATAGGCTCACCATGCTTTCTGTCGACATTCTCAAGTTTTAGGTTTGTGGAAGGTAGGGGTCTGCTAAGTTAATAGGTTCCAAAGGTTTCTATTAGTCACAGGATATTAGTTCTGACACAGAAGCGGGTGAGAGATTGTTCCAGGGCTAAAACTAGCCCAAGAGAAGGTAATTAGCCTCTGGGGCTACAGCTCTGATATCTGCACATCAGTTTCCATCAATCAATCACTCTGCAGACACAAGTTTTTTCCAGGAATTCTTAGCGATGGGGAGCTAGAGACAGGGTCTCACTCTGCAGCCAGCTGCTCTGGAACTATGTAGGACAGATTGCCTTGAATTTGTGGCAATCCTCCAGCCTCAGGCATGAAAGTAGGAGCCGACAGTGGCTCTGTGAGGAAAACCTTAAACTTCTGATCGCTCTCCCTCTTCCTCCTCAGGGCTAGGACAGCAGATGTGCATCACCACACCTGATGGTTTTGTTTGTTTAAACATTTTGCTTTAAGAACTTTTATTTTGGGGGCTAGAGAGGTGACTTAGCAGTTAAGAGCACTTACTACTCTAGCAGAGGACCTGAGTTCAATTCCCAACACCCAGTACTACCTAGGGGCCTCACAACCGTCTGAAACTCCAGACTCCTATGCCCTCTTCTGGCCTCCAAGGGTACTGCACATACATATTAAATTTAAGTGTGTGTGTGTGTGTGTGTGTGTGTGTGTGTGTGTGTAGCACATATGTAGAAGTCAAAGACATTTTGGGGAGTTGGTATGGTCATCAGGCTTGGTAACAAATACCTTTACCTACAGGGCCATTTGTCCTTTTTTAAAAAAAGAACTTAATAGAAGAAAAAAAAAAAAAAGCTGGGCCTGGTGGCGCACGCCTTTATTCCCAGCACTCTGAAGGCAGAGGCAGGCGGATCTCTGTGAATTCAAGGCCAGCTTGGTCTACAAAGTTCCAAAAAAGCCAGGGCCACACTCAGAGAAATCCTGTCTTGAAAATAAAAAATAAAAACAACAACAAAAATAACAAAAAAACCCAAAACCGTATTAACAGGCTTTAAATTTTTTAAATTATTTTATGTGTTGAAGTTTTTGCCTGCATGTATGTCTGTATATCACCCATGTGCCTGGTGCCAATCAGGAGGGGACATTGGATCCCCTGGGACTGTAGGTACAGGTAGTTGTAGCTACCATGTGGATGCTGGGAATCAAACCCAGGTTACCTGCAAGAGCAAGGGCTCTTAACCGCTGAGCCAATTCACAAGCCCCTCCCCCTTGCTTAATGGAGTTGTGGTTTTGACTATGTACCCTGGCCTGGCCCCAAACTTCTGCCTCAGCCTCCTAAGTAACTGGGGGCTCAGGTGCTCCCCAACTGTTCTTTACAGATATTATCCTACAAGGGCTCAATTCAACCCAATCCACTTAGTTTCCAAACGTTTCCTCTGGGATCTCCTTTCTCTTTAGAGAGAATGTAACTTCCATATTTGTGGGTCCCAGTTTTAAAGCACAAGATTCAATCATAGCCAGCCAGGGACCCCAGCCCTCAATTCTTCCCTTCAGCCTAAGCTACCATCAGCCATCAGTATAGTGGGTATACTGATATACCATCAGTATATATAGTATACCCACTAGGGAGGACCATGGGCAAATCAACACCCCTTGCCACCCCAGGGAGGCGGCTGGAAAATAGCTAATTACTTCTCACACCCAGAGCCAGGCCATAGCCCAGATTAGGTTGGTGGACCTGCTGCTGCTTACACGCTAATGCACACCAATGCCAATAGAGTTTTAATTCCACAGCTACGCTTTGATTAGAGGGCCGGCGTCTTGTGTGCGACCTCAGGGACCTCATTATTTTCCAAACTCAAATAAATACGGTGTTCAGAGAGCAGGAGGGGCAGTGGGGTGGGCAGAGGGAAGGACCAACAACATTATAAAAAGAATCTGGACCTTGATGAGATTTTCAGTAGGACTCAGCACCCCTGACCCTGCCCATTTCAGCCCACCCCACCCGCCTTACATAAGCCCATCTCAGCCCAGCCTGCCCTGGCTAGCCCTAGCCTAGCCCACCCACTCACCCACGCCAGCCCAAGCCTAACCTACAGGCAGATGCTGGGCTGCATGCAGGCTTGAAGTAGAGTTGGTGTGGTGAGAAGCGGCCAGGGTTCTGTGGGGTGGCGAGGTGGGGACAGGATGGAGGGTGATCCTAGATTTGCTCAGGAATCTGGGCGTCTTGTAGCTTTGGGAATCGACTAGGCCTGAGGAGGGATGAAAGTGTAGGTGCAGGACGGTGGCCCAGGCTAGCTTGAGGGAGGCTCTGAGAAAGATCTAGAACTTTTCTTTTCTTTTTAAGTTACAGTTGCTTGTGTATTTATTTATTTGTGTTGGTGAGTAGCCCGTATACATCATAACACATGTGTAGGGGTCAAAAGTCAACTTCTAGGCATTGGTCCTTGACTTCGGGTTTGGGGAATTCAGGTCAACTTGTCAGCTTCAGCAGCAGGCACCGTTACCTGCCGAGCCATCTTGCTTCCCCAGGATTTATTATTATTATTATTATTATTATTATTATTATTGTTGTTGTTGTTGTTGTTATTATTGTTATTTCAAGACAGGGTTTTTTTTTTTTTGTCTTGTCCCTATCTGTCCTAGCACTCACTCTGTAGACCAGGCTGACCTCAAACTCACAGAAATTCTCCTGCCTCTGCCTCCCAAGTGCTGGGATTAAACGTGTGCACCACCACCACCTGCTTCAATTTCTTTTTAAGAAACCTTTTTATTATTTGAAATTGTTGTGCTGGCTCAGTGGTTAAGAGCACTGGCTGTTCTTCCAGAGGACCCAAGTTCAGTTCCCAGCACGCACATGGCAACTCACAACTGTCTGTAACTTCACTCCCAGAAGATCCAACTTTGTCTTCTGGCCTCTGAGGGCACTGTGCCCACACGGTGCACATGCGTACTTATATACACAAACTAAATACTTTTTAAAACGCTCTTGTACATGTGTTTGTCTGTGTATGTACACATGTAAATCCTTGTGCCTGAGGAGTCCACAAGAAGGTTTTGGATTCTGGAGTTGGAGTTATAGACCAAAGGAAAAATCCTCTCACAGTTAACTCTGGGAACCAGTGTTTATCTGAGTTACTTACAGGAGCTTGGATGACTCAAAGGGACTGAATCACCCAAAGCTGAAACCCTGGAGCGCTCTTCATGAGTGGCCATGCGACATCCTATATATCTGGAAATCTCCCCTCCCCCAGCGTCTCCTGTAAAGAGATGAGCAGAGGGGGAAACTGAGGCACACAGTGGCAGACTAGACCGGAAGATGTTGGTGCCTTCTTTGTCATCTTAAACATGGCTACCATCTACCTTCCGCGGTGGACATTCTTATGTGAGTTCGTGAGGAGCCACCAGGCTGAGGAACCCTGGAGTGATGGGGCCCTGAGGTAAACGGGGAAGACGGGATTCCTGAATGGGTGGGTGACCATTGCCCCCAAATGTCATTAGAACAGGATCCAACACACCCTCCAAAACAATCAGAGTCAACTTCGGGCCTCATTGAGTTAAAAGGGAAGAAATGAGCAAGGAGCTGAGAAACTTCTGGATTAAAAAAATCTGGAGCTGGAGCGCTGGTGGTACACTGTAAATGCAGAGGCAGGTGGATCTCTGTGAGTTCAAGACCAGCCTGTTCTAGGGCTACAAACCTTCCCCTGCTTTGAACCTCTCCTCACTCTCCCACCCCCCAACCCCCAAAAAAGAAAATTTCGAAATGAGAATCAGAGAGATGCCTAAGCCAGGGAAGGGCTTGCCAAGCAAGAATGAGGACCTACATTTGGATTCTCAAAACCCAAGCGAAAGCACTTAGTGTGTGGTGTGCACCTGAAATCCCGGAGCTGGGGATGTGGAGACCGGTGGGATCCTGGGGCTCCATGGTCTGCCTCACTCAATTGGAGAGTTTCAGGCATGGGAGAGACCCTGTGTCAAAAACCAAGGTGGGGAGACGCCAGGGATCAGGGTTTGCCTTCAAGCCTCCACAAGAACATGCATTTGCATGCACATGTTATGTAGACGCGCCTCACATACGCACGCGCACGAACACACACACACACACACACACACACACGGGTGTATAAAGGGCTCATTCAAGAGCCAGGCATGGTGGTCCGCACAGAGGTGTATAAAATTCAGTGGGTGAGACAAACACAGGGCAGAGGCAGGACCTCAGAGAGCTTCTAAAGAGAAAAGAGTTTAGTGCCTGATAGGGGAGGGGCAGGAAACAGGATATGGGCTGCACTGAGCAACTGGGCTTTCATAGTCCCTTTGTCTAAAACACTACTCAGCTTCCCTTCATCCTGCCATTATGTATTTTTTTAATTTGAGGTTCGTTTGTTTAAGGCGGGGTCTTCTGTAGCCCTGTCTGACCTTGAACTTGTATGTAGCTGTTGATAAACTTGAATTCCTGATTCTCCCTTCTCCACCTCCAGAGTGTTAGGATTACGGTATGGGCCACCACAGTGCCTGAGAGGGGTGAGAACTTTGGAAGGCAGGGCTGGGCACAGGAGGATGTGAGCAGCTGCCATGAGCTGGTAAAGCAGCAGAGGGATGAGATCTGATTTGTAGTGTTTGCTAACCCCCATGGCATAAGTTTTTCCCCTTGCTCATGGTCAGCATGAGCCCAATTACACTGAACTCCAAATTAAGAAAAGACAAGCAGAGTCAGCTCTTAAGAGCCACTGTCCTGCCTCTAGTGATGCAGCCTTGAGCCATCTCAGGGCCTTGCCGGAAGAGAGGAGGAAGGAGAGACCCAGAGAGCATAGGCCTTCCCCACACTCATGGAGGATTCCTCTGCAAACTCTCATGAACACGCTCAGAGGCGCCAGTCACAGATCTCCCAGGTGCTTCTCAGTCTAGTCAAACTGACAACTCAGATTAACCATCACATTTCCTGTTACGTTGGCTGTCTTGGGCATGTTGTTACAACGACAGAAAGCTGAGCGACATAGCACTTCTGTGATTTGGAACTCTGTCATTGGTTCCGGTGAAGTCTTGTCCCAAGTGTTGTCGGATATTTTACAGCACCCTACTCAGTAGCCCAAGGCCTTGGATTCCATCCTTAACACCCAAAGGGGAGAGATTCTTGGCTCTATACACAGGCGATGACAATGCCCTTGACCCACATTTGTTTGGAATCAGCAAAAATCTCTTCAGGCATGCTCATGTTCTTTCCACTTGGCAGCTAGTTATTCACTTTTGGTTTTTGAAACTAGATCTCATGTAGCCCGTGGTTAGCCTAGGACTTCCTATGTAGCAGAGGCTAGCCTTAAACTCCTGATTGTCCTGCCTCTATCTCTCAATACTTGAGATCACCAGTGTGTACTCCCAAGGGAGGTTGTAATCAGTAGTTTCTGTGAGTCTGCGTATAAAACCATCTGTGGGGGCTGGAGAACTGGCTCAGAATCAGTGGATGCTCTTCCAGAGGACCTAGATTCAATTCCAAGCACACAAGTATTGCCTAACAGCACCTGTAACTGACACCCTCTTCTGGCCTCTGGGGACCCACATGGTACACAGACATATATGCAGACAAATCATTCATGCACATGAAATAAAATTAATGAAAACAAATCTTTAAAACTCACCTGAGGAGCCGGGCAGTGGTGGTGCATGCCTTTAATCCCAGCACTTGGGAGGCAGAGGCAGGTGGATTTCTGAGTTCGAGGCCAGCCTGGTCTCCAGGACAGCCAGGGCTACACAGAGAAACCCTGTCTCAGAAAAAAAAAGAAAAACTCACCTGAGGACTTAACAACATCCCCCCACCCTCCAAGTTTCTCTGGGGTGAGACCAAGAGCCAGCCCTCTGATAGAATTCTAACATTCTGAGGTATGTCCGGTGTGTGGCCAAGACTAAGACCAGTGACAGTGTGTTGGGATTCTCCAGAGAAACAGAACCATTGTGTGTGTGTGTGTGTGTGTGTTGCAACCTTCAGAAGTCAGTTCTCTTCTACCACCATGTAGGTCCTGGAAATTTAACACAGTTATTAGGCTTAGCTGCAAGCACCTTTATCCACTGAGCCATCCTGCTGGCCCATGCCTCTTTTTGCTTTCCAGCTACCATGTTGTGAGCAGCATCCTCTACCATGTGCTCCTACTTTGACATACAGAGCTACCATAGGTTCAAAGCAACAAGGACAAATAACCATGGAGCCAACCAATGCACAGTCCTTCCTCCATCATTGTACTGCTCAAGAGCTTGTACAATGTCCATCCAGAAAGACATTCTTCATTTACTTTGTATTACATCTGAAATACCAACTGAACCTTCCTTGTCAAAATGCTAGTCACATTTGGAAACACCATGCAGGAAACTCCAGAAACAGGAGGATGGGCTGTAGCTCAGTAGGATGCTCGCTTGGCACTTCCAAAGCTTTGGGTTCCACCCAAACATAAACTTGGTGTGGTAGCACACACCTGCAGTTTCAGATCCAGGGAGGTGGAGGCTGGAGGATCAGAAGATTAAAGTCTGCTACCGTGTTGGTTTGAACCAGGATGGCTCCCATAGGCCCCCATATATGTTTGATGCTTGACCCTCAGGTAGTAGAACTGTTTGGGAAGGATTAAGAGGTGTGGCCCTGTGGAAGGAGGTGTGGCCCTGTTGGAGGAGGTGTGGCCCTGTTGGAGGAGGTGTGGCCCTGTTGGAGGAAGTGTGGCCTTGTTGGAGGAGGTGTGGCCCTGTTGGAGGAAGTGTGGCCTTGTTGGAGGAGGTGTGGCCTTGTTGGAGGAGGTGTGGCTCTGTTGGAGGAGGTGTGGCTTTGTTGGAGGAGATGTGGCCCTGTTGGAGGAAGTGTGGCCTTGTTGGAGGAGGTGTGGCCTTGTTGGAGGAGGTGTGGCTCTGTTAGAGGAGGTGTGGCCTTGTTGGAGGAGGTGTGGCCTTGTTGGAGGAGGTGTGACCTTGATGGAGGGGGTGTGACCTTGATGGAGGGGGTGTGGCTTTGTTGGAGGAGGTGCGGCCTTGTTGGAGGAGACTACTACCTGGGTTGGCTTTGAGGTTTCAAAAGCTCAAGCCAGACCCAGTCTCAGTCTTTCTTCCTACTTCCTATATATAAAGTTTAGAAGCTCTTAATACTGCTCCAGTGCCATGCCTGTCTGCCTGCCTGGTTGCTGCCATGCTCCCTACATGATGGTCATGGACCAACCTTCTGAAGCTATAAGCAAGCCCAGATTAAATGTTTCATTTATAAGTTGCCTTGGTCATGGTATCTCTTCACAGCAATAGAACAATGACTAAGACAGCTACATAGAGAGTTCAAGGCCAACCTGGGCAACATGAGACTTATCTCCAAAAAGTAAAAAAATAAAACAAGTGCAGAACCATGCTGGGTCCCAGCACTTAGGAAGCAGCAGATCTCTGAATTCAAGGCCAGCCTGGTCTATACAACAAGTTCCAGATGTCAGGGCTATATAATGAGACCCTTTCTCAAAAAATAAACAAAAAACCTCATGTAAAAAGCCAGACTAGTGTGCACATTTGCAACACCAACACTCCTATGGCAAGGTGAGAAGTGGAGACCAGAGATTCCCCTGAAAGCTCATAGCCCCCTGGGCTGGAGCACACAGCAGGACAGCAGGAACAAGACCCTGCTTAACAAGGGGGAAGGAATACTGTCCTCTGACAACATAGGACATGGTATGCATACACCTGCATACACCTGTGCTTGCACACATACGCACACACACACATACACACACATACATTTACATACATACATATACACACATATACACACGCGCACACACACACACACACACACACACCTTTGAACTAGGTCTTAAAACAACAGAAGTGAATTCTCTCATGGCCCTCAACATCAGACTCTAAAAACAAGGTGTCCCAGGTCACTATGAAGGTCCTTTGAGCTTTTCCAGATTCCAGTTGTGGCTCTTTGGCTTGAGGTAGCCTTCAAGTCCTTTCCCATGTACGACCAGGTTTTTCTTTTCTCTGTCTTCTATAAGGACATTTGTCATTTTTTTAAGGCTATAGAGTTAATCCAGGATGATGTCATCCTGAGCTCTTTCCTGTAATTACATCTGCAAAGACCTTTCTAGAAATAACATCCCATTCACAGAGTACAGGGTTAGGACCAGGATATGTGTAGGCTTAATTTTAATTTTTTTGCACAGGATTTCATGTATCTCAACTGACCTCAAACTTACTATGTAGCCAGAGATGACCTTGACTTTTAGCCCTCTGCCTTTGCTCTGCTGGGATCACAGGCATGTGCCTCCACGGCCTGTTTATGGGATGCTGGGGATTGGACCCAGAGCCTCATGCGTGGTAGGCAATCACCCTATCCCAGCCCCACACAGACCTGTAGCTGGCATTTTACTCCGTGGGTCCTTTTCTCTTACCCTTCTCCACCCTTTCAACTTCCTAACACCAGATAGGAGAGAAAAAAGGGGTAAGGGGGGCCGTGTTATCGTTAGACTGCTTCCTGCTGATTAGGGGTGTCAAGTTCTTGGGGCGAGTTTGATCTTTGCCATCAGGATATCTAATCTTTTCTTTTTTTCTTTGTGCATGACTACTTAAAAAACAATGAGCCACAACAAGCAGCCAACAACCCAACAACCATGCCCTTTGGGCCTAGCATTTATATATCCCTTGGGAAGTCCCCAGAATGTACAGAAACTATCTATGGCTGGCAAAATCACACCTCTGCTAGAGCAGGAGGCAAATCATAGTTACCTGCTGTGGACAATCTGAAGCAGCCCACACCTGGGATTAAAATGAAAACATATTCTTATACTATTTCTGTGTTTTTTAAAGAAACCAAAATTCTCAGTACAGGCTCCTTTCTAATTCATTTGCTAGACATTGTCCCAGATGCCACCACACCTCTGTGCCTCTTGGGACAGCACACAGTAAATCCTTGATAATTGGAAACTACTGTTACTGCGTCACCCCCACCCCCCCTTCTCCAACAAGCAGGCTTGCAAAGCTCAGGCACAATGTCTAAGGCCAGGTCTAATATGGAAGGATCTCAGTTGGTATCACAGAACTGGCATCAGAAAGAACAAATGTGGCCAGCCAGGTATGGTGGCACAAGCCTTTAATCCCAGCACTTGGGAGGCAGAAGCAGGGGGAACTCTGAGTTCTTGGGCAGCCTGGTCTACATAGTGAACTCCAGGACAGCCAGGGCTACATAGTGAGACCCTGCCCCCCACCCAAAAAGAAAAAAGAAAGAAAGAAAGAAAGAAAAAGAGAAGGAACACTAAAGGTGCTCATTGGGGTGTGTTAGGGGCTGCCTTCCACATGCTAAGATTAAAGGTGTACACCGTGAGATTGGCAGAATCTTTATCTTTAGGAATGTGTTGTGGGTGTTGATTTTTTTTTTTTTTTTTTCGAGACAGGGTTTCTCTGTGTAGCCCTGACTGCCCTGGAACTCACTCTGTAGACCAGGCTGGCCTCGAACTCAGAAATCCACCTGCCTCTGCCTCCCAAGTGCTGGGATTAAAGGCATGTGCCACCATTGCCCCGCGTGAGTGTTGATTCTTGCTTTTTGGAGGAAGTGGTGGTGTGGTTTTGAATGAGGATCTCCTTGCTACTCCTGCAGGGAGCCTGGATTGATTCTCAGCACCTACATGGTGGCTAACGAACATCATCTGTGACTCCAATTCCAAGAGATCTGAATCCCACTGCCCCCCCAACCCCCACCTCCACCGCCCAGAGCTCCAGGCATAGTGCTTCTCAACCTTTGGGGTTGAATGACCTGTTCACAGGGTCACATATCAGATATTTACATTAAGAAAATATCTGATATTAAATAAACTGGGCTGGGGGAGGCAGGAAGGAAGCAGTCCCCATTGCCTTGACTCCTCAGCACTTTCTTGTGTAGGACTGCCTCAGTCCATTTTCCTCAGACCCACCCTAATAAATGCCCACTTAGACTATAGTTTCTACATGCCTCAGTGTTGCCATCTGTACACTGGGCGTGCTTTCAAGGGATCACACAGGTAGCTTGCTATAAAGCTAGCACATGCATGCCCAGCGTTAGTAAGGACTCCATAGAGTGGCACAGAGGAAGAAAGAGGGCTGGAGCATGGGGAAGGAGCCCTGGGGGCAGGCTTTGCTCTACCACAGCTCTGGTGTCCAGTAGGAGAAACAGAGGTGCTGAAACTGTCCCCCTTCACAGACTCCCCCCCCCCCCCCATCCGCTCCAACCGCAGCCCACCAGAGAGCTGGAAGGGGCCCCGCAGGAAAGTGGCACCAGAGGGAAGCCTGCCAGGCACGATTACACTTTCATCCTCATTAAACTACATTTTCATTCTAATTAGAGTTTTGCAGCCTCCAAGCAGTAAGGGCCCATTACTCCCCAGCTGCAGAACCAGCAGGCCACCCTCTTCCTATCCTGCAGACAGCAGCTCCATTCCGCTCTCCTGCTTGCTCCTCCGGGCAACCAGAGAGAAGCAACCAAACATGGATAAGTAGCCTTCTAAATGTCACTGTGTTCTCGCTGCCTGTGTCTGGCTGAGCTTTTCCCCGTTGCCCCCAACATTCTACTCCTTTCAGCAGGCTCTGTGATCTGTTCTAACAGCCACCCCCTTGACGGCACGGCTTCGCACATCCAGGTCTGAGGACTGTGCTGGCTGCTAGACCGGGCAGACAGTTCCAGGAAGCCAACGCTCCTGCTACGAAAGTGGTTCCTTTGAAGAGTGGTTGCGGGGCATGCGCAAAGCTCTGGATTGACTCTTCATCCCCGAGCACGGAGTAGACTAGAGGACAGTGATACACACATGTAAACCCATCACTTTCAAGGTGGGGCAAAAGAGGCTCAGGAGTTTAGAGCTTGCCCCAGCTGTATAGTTTAAGACTAGCCTGGGCTACTCGAGACACTATCCAAAAAAAAAAAAGCCACTCATTGACCCTATCCCATCATCCTGCTGTTACAGTATTACCATGGTGTCGGGCTGAACTGCAAGATGCATAGTGACAGCCATCGAGTTGCCTTTGTTACTGTCCCCATTCCTGCTTCACCCCTGTCTCCTATACTTGTGTGGCAGCGATGGCTAATCTTGATTGTCAATTGGAAAGAGGAAAAACCGGAAAGAGGAAAACTCACGTGAGAAACTGTGTCCATCACACTGGCCTGTGGTCATGTGTGTGGGACATATTCTTGATTAGTAATTGGCACAGGGAATGGTACCATGCCTGGCAGGTGGACCTGGCTGTACAAGGAAGGTGGCTGAATGTGGGCCTACAAGCCAATCAGTAATCAGTTTTCTTCCATGGTTTTGCTTTAGATTTCTGTTTTAGGTTCCTGTCTTGGGTTCCCTCAGCTGTGCACGGTAATTTGTAATCTGTAAGATGAAATAAACCTTTTCCCAGTTTGCTTTTGGTCAAGGTGTTTATCACAGCAACAGAAAGCCACATGTGACAGAAATTGGTACTGAATGTTAGCTGACTGTGTTGTTTCAGGGAGAAGTGGGGATATTTTGGGAACTTGGGTCTGGAAAAACCATTGGGTGCTGAGAACTTAGTGACCCATCCTGTAGGAGATTGGAAGATGAGAATATTCAGAGAAATTCGGATGATGGAGGCCTCATCATTTCCAACAGAAGCTGAGTTTCTATCAGAGCCATAGTGTGAATCATTTGAACTGTAATGTGTGGAGTGAAATCTGTGCTTTATTAGGATGATCCTTGTTAGCCAATTGTGGTGAATAAAAGACATCATTGAGGCAAACTCTTCTGGGATGTGTTTTCTCAGGGTCAGAACATAGAAGTGTAGTTCAGTGGGGCCAGGGCTGCACTCCGAGCTGGCAGCAGAACTTAGCAAATAACGTGTAATGGTCTGCTTGGCACTGATGACCTTGAAGACCTAGAAAAGTCATGGGGAGCAGCTGAGGCTCGGCACTGTGTAGTAGGTTTGGGTCCCTACAGAGACCCTAGGAGGACCATCGGTGAAGGTGCAGACTTGGTCACAGTGGAGACTACAGAATAATGGAGTTGCTAAGACCACGGGATGTCCACCAAGGGCAGCAGCAGGTATGGGCTGGAGCCAGCCTGAGCCGGCCTGAGCCTATGAGACAAACTGTGTGCCATGGATGGCAAAGCCAGAGAAGCGGTGCGTCCCAAGCCCTTTTGCAGCCCAGAAGATCATTAGTGAGTCCCAGATGTCCAACACTGAGTTTGTGGGGTTTTAGTATTTATTTTTTATAATGTGTGTGTGTGTGTGTGCGTGCGCGCGCTCACGTACACATGGGTATTTACACATGAGTGTAGGTGCCCGCAAAGGCAGAGATGTCTGATCCCTTGGAGCTGGAGTCACAGATAGTTGTGAGCCACCTAACATGAGTGCTAGGAACTGAACTTGGATCCTTTGGAAGAACAGCAAGTGCTCTTAGCCCTGAGATATCTTTGTACTCCCAGACACTGAGCTTTTTACACTATGAGATTTTGCTTTTGCTTTTATATCATAGTAACTGTGTCCTGGTTCTTCCTTCTCAAAATAAAGAAGTATATAACTTATCTGTTATTTTACAAAAGCCTACAGTTAAGGCACTCTGGATTTTTAAAAGAGACGTTAAACTTTTAAAATGTTGAAATATTTAAGTCTGTGAGACTTTCAAATTGAACTGTCTTTTATATTAGCATGAGACCCTGGGGGTAAGGAAAGGTTAGGGTTTAAAAGTGATTGATGTGTTTGCGTGTCAAGTTGACAAGGGGGAGACCTGGGGTAGCTACTGTTGGTTATCCACTTGACAATCCTGGAAAGGGAGAACTGAGGAACTGCCTTTATCAGATTAGCCTGTGGACATGACTGTGGAGAACTTCCTTGATTGTTTATGACTGTGGGAGCAATCACTCAGTAGGTGGTCTGAGCTGTAGAAGGAAACTAGCCAAACATGAACCTGGGGTGAGCTAGTGAGCAGCTTTCCTTTTAGTTTCTGCTTTATGTTCCTGCTTGGAGTTTCTACCCTAAATTTGATGTGGACTGTAACCTAAAAAAATAGAAAATCCTTTCCTCCCCAAGATGATATTGATCATGGTGTTTATCATTGCCACAGAGAGCAAACTACAACTTTCAGGAAAGTAGGGACTGGAGAAGAAGAGATATATCTAGATTAATATATGAAGGGCTTGGTGGCTCAGTGGTTAAGTGCTTATGCACAAACCTGATGATTCCAGTTTGATTTCTGGAACCCACAAAAAAGTAGCATAAGAGAACCTGACTCCATGAAGTCATCCTCTGACCTCATGTGCACCGACATCCACATGTGCACTGTGGCAGGTGCAACACCCCCAACACACACACACACACACACACACACACACACCCACACACACACACACCATATACACCAGACACAAAGCATGCACACAATAATAATAATAGTAATAGTGCTTGGGATGATTTGTAAGAGAGAAGAATCTATTTTCACTTAAAAAATATTTTTAAGGCTTATGTATAAGGGGCTGGAGAGATTGCTCAGCTGGTAAGAGCACTTGCTGCACAGTCATGAATCGGAGTGTGGACTGCAGAGTCAAACACAAACATATACTAAAGAAATCTGGGGCCAGAGAGGTGGCTCAGAGGCTAAGAGCACTGGCTTCTCTTTCAGAGGACCTTTTCCAGCCTCAGAGTGAAATGCATGCACAAACAAATCTGCAGCCAAAAATACATTTACAACCTGAAAACAGTGGGCAGTGGTGGTGCACGCCTTTAATCCCAGCACTCGGGAGGCAGAGGCAGGCGGATTTCTGAGTTCGAGGCCAGCCTGGTCTACAGAGTGAGTTCCAGGACAGCCAGGGCTACACAGAGAAACCCTGTCTAAACAACAAAAACAAAACAAAACAAAAAAACACCTGAAAACAATCCAGAAAAGGTTTTGAAACCATAAAACTATTTTTAATTTGTAATCATATATCCCTATTTCCAGAGAAGGCCATATTCACAGGGGGCAACGGCTAAGCTTTATTATATTTTATTTATAAGCTTTTATTATATTTTACTTATTTACTGTGTATGTGTAGGTTAGGCATATCGTGGTGCACATGTAGAGGTCAGAGGGCAACTTGTGAACTTGGTATTTTCTTCCATTCTGTAATCCCTAGAGAGACAACTAGGCCGTCAGGCTTGGAAGCACACAAGGTCTAAGGCCTGTGTTGGACAAGAAAGCCATCTCACCTGCTCAGGAGGGGACACAGCTAAGCCGTGCTTGGGGGACCACATCATGTGTAACGTACTGCTCCTGTGTAGGGGAAACAGGGCCCTCCTGGGCTTCAAGTGTGGGCACATGGTCATGTGCTGTCCTCAGTTGCTCAAGGTCCAGTACTGAAGGATAAGATGATATAAAAGAAAGGCTAAATTATGCATTCCGGTACCTACCTGTAATCAGGCATTGGAAGGCTGAAGCTGTTCACGGCCACTGGGTTTCACAGTGAAATCCTAAAACCTCAATCAGAGAAAACATTCCCTTGCCATAAACACTACACCTCCAAAATTGTGTTTGATTATGTGAATGTTGGTGCACATGTGCAGAGGTCAGAGGTTAGGGTGTTGGTCTTAACTCCCACCTTGTCTGAAATAGGGTCTCCTGTTTGCTGGTTGCTCATCCCAGTCGCCCGTCTTTGAACTTCTGAGATTTCTCAGTCTCTGCCTATGAGGCCTTGTAGGAACACTGGCATCCCAGATATGCATGGTGTTGTGGGGTGCTGGGGATCTGAGTGCAGGTTTCCACCTTTGCATGACAAATGTTGTATCCCCTGGGACCCACTTCCCAGTCCCCCTTACTCAGTTGACACCAACATTCACTGCGCTCAGCCACCACACTTATAAGGTTTAAAGCTGTACTCTATTTCGTCTTTTTCTTAAAACATTTTATTATGCTTATGAATGTGTTGCCAGTGTATATTTAAAAGTGCCACTTGTGTGCTCATGGAGGCCAGAAGAAGACATTGGCTCTTCTGGAACTAGCTTTGCAGACAACTGTGAGCTACCATTGTGGGTGCTGGGAATCGAACCTAGGTCCTAGGCAAGACCAGCCAGTGCTTTCTTCTGAGCCATTTCTCCAGCCCCTTTTTAGCAATCCCGTTAAGTTTGAACCAGACGAAGCTCCATTTTACAGACTAGGAAACTCTAGTGGGTTATGCAGAATGCCTGTTTCAGATCACAATGCTGGTAACTGACAAGTGCTTGCCTCTTAGTCTCCATTGCCAACTTTCCCGTGTCACTGTGTGACATGAAACTTCCATGACCACTTACCTTTACCAATGACTCTGCAAAGAAAAAATAACCCTCATGTTACAGATGGGGAAACTGAGGCAGGGATGAAGAAGAATTTACCAAAGAGTTTGATTCTGTGTGGAGTATTGGTGACTTTTTGAGGGACTCCATGTCAAATTTCTTGGCAGGTGGGAGAACATGCCTAGAACAAGGTCTGAACCCCAGACTTCTGAGCTAAAGTGGCTCTTAAAGCTTACACTGAGGTGATATCACCCATGGACCCTGTTTTTGGCCCCAGCTGGGAACTCAGACCCTGAATGTCACATACTAGGGACTCACTCCAGCCTCAAGATCCTTCAGAGCTTGGGGACCTGTCACTGGCACATTGCTGATCCTACAGGGATTATTAATTAATGCTAATTGATGTATCTGTTCCCAGATCCAACCAGACCTTTTGGGCCTAGATTATCCACAGGAGGAAAACACAAGAAACTGAGCATCCTGCCAAGGAACACAGACTCTTCACCTGCCAAGGACCCTCTGCTGAGACTCATGGATGATAAAGGGAAACTGAGGCACAAAAAAACCCATCAATCGTGGAGCTTCAAGAGTGCTGTCAGGCTGTCTATGGTGGTATATAGCCATAATCCTAGCACTGGGGAAGCTGAGGCAGGAGGGTTTGCAATGAGGTTGAGGCCAGTCTGGGGTCTGGACTACAGGCAAAAGAATCAGGAGTTCAAGACCAGCTATGGCTATTAGTTAGTTTGAGGTTAGACTGGGCTACTTGAGACCCTATCTGGAAAAAAAAAAAATGCAGTTGTCATTTGAAAAGAGCAAAGAAATTTAAGACATAGGCCTTGGAGAACTGCGCTCCCAAAGGAAGGAGCATCCGAGCCCAGCCCCTTTTCTCTTTTGTAACTAAGAACAAGAGAGCTCCTTGTATGTTGCAGGTGTTGGGAACATCCCAGGCAACTGCCACATCTCAGCTACATTTGTAGCACTGTTTAAAACTTGGGGAGCTGAAGAGAGGCTAGGTGGTGAGGAGCTTCACACTGCTCTTGCAGAAGACAGGAGTTCAGTTTCCAGCACCCATGGGCTCACAATGACCTTTAACTTCAGCTCCAGGGGATGAGAATCTGAACTCTCCTGGCATCTCTGTGCGCCTGCACTGATGTGCACAAACCCATATGGGCGCACACACACACACACACACACACACCTTTTAAAATTAGATTAAAATTTTAAAATATTTTTATTTAGTGTGTATGAACACACACCTGGTGGTCATGGAATCCAGAAACTGTCAGATCCTCTTGAACTGGACTTACAGACAGCTGTGAGCCTTCATGAGGGTGCTGGGAAACAAGCTTGGGTCGTCTGCAAGAACAGCCAGTACCTTTAACACTAAGCTATCTCTCCAACCCCTAAAAGTCTTTGATTTTTGTTTGAAAGCAGCTAGGGTGGCTCAGGTCTGTAATCAAGCACCGGGTAGGTTGAGGAAGGAGGTTGAGCCATATTGGGTTACGTGGTGAATCTCAGGCCCTCCTAGGCTACAGGGTAGGACTTTGTCTCAAAATAAAGTAAAATTCATTTTTGTAAATTTTTTTTAATAGTATTTTTTTTTTTAATTTTTTGAGATGAGCTCTTACTCTGTGGCCCAGGCCAGCCTGCAATTCACTATCCTTTGATGGATAATCTTAGTTGTCAACCTGATTACATTAGGAATTAACTGAAGTCCAAGCAGCTGGAGACACCATGAGGGATTTTTTTCTTGATTAGATCCACCTTAAATCTGGGCCACACCCTCTGGTGGAAACCTAGGTAAAGGATATGGAAGCCGGAAGCTCTTGCTCTTTGCCTGCCTGTCCTCACTGTCACTGGTAAATTCACTCCTTCACCGGTATTAAAGCCTACTTCTTAGGAATTCTGCTGTACACTGAAGATCCCCTGAGGCATTCGGCCTTGTATGTGGGACGACTATTGGATTCTTGAACTCTCTGTTGGGAGACAGCCATTGTTGCACTAGCCAGACCACAGCCAGTAAGCCACTCTAATAAGCTCCTTTTATATATCTATAGATTTAGTCTATCAGTTTGGTTCTCTAGAGAACCCTGGATAATATGCCTGCCGCCTCAGTCTCTAAGTGGCAAGAATGGCATTGTGTGCAACTGCACCCAGCTTGTAAAGCATTCATGCAAGTAGAATACTGTACAGTGCTTGGTTTATAGAAGACATTCCCTGTTTCTGGCTACCCTCTCTCAAGCCACCCTGTGCCTCAGTTTCTTTCCTGAGCACAGAAGGAGCAGTTCTGGCAGCTTCTCCATCTGGACCAGATTCAGGCAAGAACCCCCCTCCCCCCCCCCCCCCCACACCCCTCTAACCTTGGAGAATCCAGCGGGAAATCACTTCCAATCCATCTTAGCATATGTAGCAGTAAGATATTTCTCTGGCCTCCGATTGAAAACAGAAGTTTCCTCCCCATTCATGGAGACAGAGCAGAAGGATAAACAAAGACAGACACACTCGGGCCAGAAAAATCCGATGTAAACACATCGCAGCAGACAAACACACAGGCATGCCAAACATACACACAGCCGGCTGCAGCCACACGCATGGGCTAAGGTAGCAGGCTCACTGCGCCCAAAGAAGCCTTCTGGATGACCACAGCGAAGGGCAGTGGTGCCCCTGAGTAGATGCTCTGGGCATGACCTCATTTGGACATCCACGCTTTTGAGTGCACCCAACCCCAAGCCAGAAGTTTAGGGATTAACACACCACAAGAGGAGATCTCTGGCGAGGTTAGTGGGTGGGCACACGGCCCAGCACCCAGCCACAGCAGGTACTTGGCATAGAGACCCAGTGGCTTCTCAAGTGTCTCTAGCCATAAGCTTCTCTCCAAAAGCCTTCTGGGATCATTAGCTGAATCAGACACTAGGCCCCCATTCTTGAATCCCGATCTGATCTTAAACCAGGTAAAGGCACACACCAGTTTACAACATCCTACGTGAGGTCTATCTTCTCCCTTTCCCTGGCTGTTCTTCCCCTAAGGCCTCCTTGTGCCTCAGTTTCCCTCCTGTACATTGTGAGGTTGGGGTTCCAGGAAGACCCTTTGGATTCTGACCTTGGGGAGAACAGGGAAAATCCTGGGGTGGGGCTTGGAGTAGGGCAGCCATGGTTCAGCAACAGAGATAGCATCAGGGTTCAGCTTCGATGACCAGGGATCTACCCAGCATCCTCCAGAATGATCTTCCTTAAACAATGAGCCAACATCAAGAGGCAGAGATTCAGGAACCTCGGAGACCAGCTGAGCCAGATACCATAAAGCCAGAGGGAGTGGGAACGGGGGAGATGGAACATTTAAGGCTGAGGTGTCTCCGACCAGGGTGTAGCCCACCTGGAAGAGGCATTTTATAATCTGGGTGCCACTTCTGTGCCAAGGTTTACCAATGTTTTTTGAGGGGGAATGGTTGGGGATTGAACCCAGGACCTTATTCTGCATACTCAGGAAGTGCTCTACCACTGGGCCACACCCCCAACTCTGTTTGTTTTATTATTTTATTTTATGAGACAGGTTTCACATCGCCTAGGATAGCCTTGAATTCACTTTGAAGCAGGATCCTCTACTTGTACCTAGTGAGTACCAGATGACAGGTGAGAACAGCATTTCTGGTTTTATGCAGTGCTGGAGATCCAACCCAGAGTAGCATGCATGCTAGAAAAGCATTCTACCAACCCCAGCCTACGTGGTTGGCTGGTGATTGATTGATAGGGTCTCACCATATAGCCCTGCCTGAACTGGAACTTCCTGTGTAGCCCAGGTGGGGCTCAAACTCACAGAGATCTATTTGCCTTTTTAAATTTACCACTGGTGGAGGGGTCCCCAGCGCATGTGTGGAGACTAGAAAACAACTTTGTAAAATCTTTTCTCTCTTCCCATCTTCATGTGGGTTCAGGGGTTTGAACTCAGGTCACTAAACTGAAAGGTATTTTTAAGTTAGGTCACCCATTCACCTGGTTTATGAACCTGAGCAAGTCATGTGACTAGCCTGAGCCTCAGTTTCTCTGTACAATAGAGATTCATTCATCCCTACTATGAATGTGCACCTACCTCCACCCCTGTGCCAGCCATGGCCTGTGTAAATTTAATAGGATACCCGTCTAGTAAGTTCGTCCCTGAGTACGTAAGTTGAGGGTTACTTAGTTTGGGCACTTTGGAAATGGGTAGAGAGGGCACCTTCCTCTCTACCCCACACATGATCAAAATGCTTCTCAACCAGGCGGTGGATTCTACAGGCCTCTGTCTGCCAAAAAACACACACGGACACACCACTAGTGACCGGTACCGAGGCTGCGGCAGCGCGGGGAGCGAGCGCCACCTGTGGGCCGCCAAGTGGAGGTGCGAGCGGCGCCTGCGAAAGTGGGTCACAGCCACCTCCTCCCCGCCCAGGGCGCACCCTCCCCCATCCCCAGGAGTAGTTTTAGAAACAGCTCACGTTTATGAAATTCTCCTGCAAAGGACGCTTTCTCAGCCAGAATTTGTCCACGTATTCATGCAACAGACATTTGCTGAGCGCCACTGTGCTTGTCCTGGTCTGGGGTCAGAGACGGGGAAGAGAGCATTTAAATCTGCCAGAGCTCCTGATCACATGAGGATGGGGGTGAGCTCAGGAGGTCAACTGGGACCCGACAAGACAATTGCTGGCTTCAGTAAGTGTCCTGAGGAGAAGGCCAACAGAGGGATGAAGTGACATGTTCACAGATCAGAGAGGGCTCCAAGGAGGTGTGGCTTGTGCAGAGGGTTGGAGAGTCACCCCATGAGCCACCCCATGAGCGAAGCTCCAGGTGCCAATACACACGCACACCCAGACGCACACGCATACACACAGGCACACACGTGAACGAGAGAGAGAGAGAGAGAGAGAGAGAAATATTACATTAGGTTTTCCAATTAGGTGTGGCAAGTGCAAAGGCCCTGGGGCAGGCAAGCTTGAAGGTAACGCTCTTTAACCCAATGTGTTGTTTGTTTGTTTATTTATTTATTTATGTGTATGTGCACACGTGACAGTGCACATGCTATGGCACATGTGTAGAGGTCAGAGGACACCTGCAGGAGTTGCTTCTCTCCTACCAGGCAGGTTCTGGGAATTGAACTCAAGTCATCATGTTAGGCAGTTAGTGGCTCTACCCACTGAGCCATCTCAGGGGGCAGTTGATGAATTCTGATAAGAGAGATCAGGGTAGCCAGAAGTGAGAGTGGGGTGGTATCAAAATCCCTCCCCCTCCCCCCAGACAGAAATTTGACCTGGAGAAGAATAAACCTTTCTTACACTGAGCCAAAATCTGTGGGTCACTGTCCCGATACCAGCTGCCACGTGACTCACAGACAGGACCGCTGGCTCGTATACAAGTCTAATTATTACTCGATTTGGCCTTTGTCTCTAATCACAAAGTTTTAAAAATGTATGAAGCTAGTAGAGGCAGGAAGACCAGTCAGGGCCATCCTTAGCCACAGAGTAAACCTGGACTATTCTGAGTTGCATGAGACTATTCTGAGGGTTTGTTTGGTTGTTTGTTTGGTTGGTTTGTTTTGTTTTTGAGACCCTGTCTCAAAAGAATAAATGAAATTTAAAAAGCACAGTGAGGCAGGGGTAGGTAAGAGGCTGCATTTCTAGTCTGCTCCCAAAGCAGGAAGCTCTTACTCCAGGCCTCAGGAACCTTGCTTGCTCTTCAAACATTAAATAAAAATGTGTCTTTACTGTATGCTACTACGGATTGAACCTAGAGCTTCCTGAAAGTGAGGTGATTCACCGCTCATTCTCAGACCCTCAGTAAATTGCACAGACTGGCCTTGAGCTTGCTTTGTAACTCAGCCAGACCTTGGACTGTGGTGTCCCCACTACAGCCGCCTGAGCAGCTGGGGTGAGTGACAGGTATGTGCCATACTGTGGCTTATGTGTCAACTATGATCTATGTGACAGGCCTGGCCATCAGAATCCCATTTGTGTCCTCTATTTAGAGTCAGTACAGGCCCAGGCAGGCCCCCTGTCCACAGACAGCCTGCAAGGCTGGACAAGTATCTGGTCTCTTTTCTTCTCTGAACCCCGAACCTCTGTTACCATCCCATTATCCCTGAGAGAGCCAGTGTCCCACCTTCTTTACTTTAACCTGGGGCTGCAGTGTGAAACCTCTCAGCCAGACAAAAATGTCCTCAAACCAGATGTGGTAGCACGTGCTTGTATTCTTTTCCCTTAGGAAGCTGAGGCAGGAGAATCTTGAATTTACAGTGAGGCTCTGTTTTTGTTTTTTTTCAAGTACTCTGCAAGCCCTTCAGGTAGATCCCAGCCTAACCTCCTTGCTCCCCAACAGTTTTGGGCACCCTCAGAAAGAGAGAATAACTTGATTCCAAGAACACTGCTTCTTTCCACACTTGAGGGGCCCCTGGACAGACTGACGGCCTCCTCAGCCTCCTAGGAAAGCCAGGGCTGTCCCCATGCCTGCTGGTGCACTTAGGGAGGGGAGGAGTCTCTAGGGCTTCTAATTATGGCTCCAGCAGCACAGACTTAATTACTGCCTTGCGAAGGGTTAATTACTCCTAATCGGTTGGGAATCAGGCAATTTCCGAGTCTCCTGAGAACCAAAATATTTTCCCTTTTCAAAGCCCCCTCACTCCCTCTCTTTCCTTGGATTTTTTCTACTTTGCCTGCTCGGAGGGTCTAGGCCTGTCGACTGGCAGATTCAGAGGACACAGGTTCTGGTCTAAAGCACATCTGAGGACTGCCTTCAAGACGTGGGCAAGAGCTTGTGTGGAGGACTTCAGTTCCTTAGGCTCTAGAAGAGTCTTGTCCCACCTTGGGGGACTTCTGGGCTGAGGAGGCTGAAGCTGATTGCTCTAGGCCAGTTTCCCCATCTGTAAAAGTGCTGGCACAGGCCTGGGTGGTTTTGTAGGTGTCTGGTTGGCCTCATAGGTGAAGGTAAGCAAACTGATACCTACCTGGGTGGCCTTGCAGTCAAGGGACCAGGGAGCAGAGAGTGAGTGCATGGGGTGGGGTAGTTAAAGCCCCATTTGGTATATCTTGATCTTATGAAACTAGTGTCAGGCTGGGGAAAATGGCCCGCACAGCTCCCTAATAGGGAACCAGAACACACACACTTGATTGAGTCCTAGGCCCAAGGCACCCGGAGAGACATTGTTGCTAAAAGTCTTGTTAGGGAGTTGTTTGTTAGGAACTACAAAGTGTATCTTTGTGCCACCTGTGTGGAGCAGACTGGAGGTGAGGAGGGACTTGGGTAATCACTGGTGGTCGCCTGGAGCCGACCTTCACCTACTTCATGCTGCTTTCTCTCCCACTATCTTTCAGTCTTTGTCCCTGAACCAGTGCCCTTGAGGTTCCCATTGTTACTTTTTCCAGTGACCCATGGGGAGCTGCCCACGCAGGTGCCCTAGCCTCTTCACACAGCCTGGATCACCCTGAGTGAGGCTGCCTTGTGGTGGGTGCTGTTGACTCTTCTCTCCAAACTGTGGGGCTGGGCTGTGGAGCAGGAAGCTGGGGCATGGAGCCCAAACTCTGAGGACCTTGCTGTCAGCTGGTTTGTTTCAGACAAAACAGCAGGCAGGCTGTATGGGAGAGGCAGGCAAGGACACAGCTACTGATGGGTAATTGATAAGGACCCAGGCTGGATCTCAGCCCTAAAGGGATTGGCCAACTTCCTGTTTACAGAGATGCCAAAGGCCAAGCTTTCTATGTTCTTCCCGGCTCTGACCCTAGTGAGAGAGGGGCACTGATACTTTCAGGATCCAAACTGAACCCGAGACCCTGGCTTCCAACCCCAGAACTCCTAATTGTGGCATTCGTGTGTGCACACGCACACCTGTGCTCGTGTGACTGCATGTGTGTCTGCACATGTGTGTGTGCGCACATGTATGTGTGGCTGCAGGTGTAAATGTATATGAATTTAAACGTGAGTGAGTGTGGAGGTCACAGGACAATTTCAGGTGTCACACCTCAGGAGCCTTTTTGAGATGAGGCCTCTCCCTGCCAGCAAGCCCCAGGGGTCCTTCCAGCTCACCTTCCCCAGTGCTGGGATTAAAAGCCCACACACATCCTGTATTTTATTCTGTGGGGATTGAACGCAGGTCCTCAGGCCAACAAGGCAAATACTACTGAGCCATCTTCCCAGGGCCTAACTCCTGTGACTTTAAAGGAGACATTAGCAGCGCTACCAGGGCCTTTCTGCACTGCCCAGGCTGGCCTCAGACATTGGCAACTCTCCTGTCAAGTCCTGGAATGTCTTGTTTGTTTGTTTTGCTGTCAGCCCAACAAAGATGTATTTCTCACCACGTTGCTCTCTGTACTGATCTCTGATCGGCCCTTTGCATCAAATTGGCTCCCACCAATGAGATACAATTACCACCTACACACAGAGTAGAAGACACAGGCAATTTTGGTTAGTGTGTTTGCTAGCCTGTTTTGAGTTATGGTATTCCCTTTTTACAAAAAAGAAGAAAAAAACATGTTGCCAAATTAGTTGATGTGCTCCTTTGTGGGACACCAAGATTATTTTTTTCTTAATAATTTGGGTGTTCTCCAGGATTTTAGATCCATCTGGGGGATGGTTAAGAACCTCTTCATTGGGGAGACATGGCCCACCCCTGTTGTGGTGACTCCCAGGATCTGAGGGAATAGACACTCTTTTGAATCAATAAGGAACCAGGAACTCAAAAACGGCCCAAGAATATAATGTGACAAAAAAGAAAAAACAAACAAACAAACAAAAGAAAACCCCCAGTGCTCAAGGTAGGTGTCCTGGTTAATTTTTCTGTCACCTTGATGCAGGTTCAGGCCATCTGGGAAGAAGGAAGCTCAATTAAGAAAATGTCTCATGGCTTTCTTGATTGAAGTGGGAGGGGCCACAGTGTGGAGAGGAACACCCACAGGGCCACCAGTCACCAGTGGGCTTTGAACACTTCTCCAGCCCCCCTGTTTCTTTCGTGGGTTACAGTGTGTATGCGGGAACCCAGGGGAGGTAAAAATGGGACTCAGGTGGCATTCACAGTTGATTTGTAACCCTTTTCTTCGGGTGAGACCCTGGAATTTTGCCTGTTTTCTTGCTATTTATTTATTTAGGGTGGTGGCAGTGGAGTTTTACCTAGGCCCTGTGTTCAGGCCTAGTACCTAGGCTCCTCCCATTTCCATGCTAAACGAACTCAATGTTTTTTCCTATTACCAAGATCCCTCATTGGATCAACAAATGCCCTAGAATTTTCTGCACCACAGCCATCCAGTGTGCACATTCCAATACTCTTCTTCCAATCTCTCTCTCTCCCAATTCCTTCTCCCAATTTCTTTCCCTCTCTCCCTCCCTCCCTCCCTCCCTTCCTTGGTCTTCACCTTCCTAATGCCTCGTCAGATCATAGAAACGGGGTCTAGGGAAGGTTCCACCATGAGCTGTATTGATTGCCAAGGTCAATGCATTTTCATACCAGACTACGAGGTAACTAACACTTGACCTCTGTGATGTTCTTTTACCTTTTAGTTTCTGTGTTTTGTTTTGACACATTGTTTTACATGATGTATTTACTGGTTTCTAGAGGGGACTTGAGAGCCTTCCCAGCTGCGGTCTACAACACTAAAAGCATCAAAGGGAGTAGATCACTGAGATGTTTAGACTTGGACGATCATGTGATTTGTAGTAGCCCGGGAAGAACTCGGGAGAGCACAGATCCCAAGTGGGCCTTGATGGTCTCAGGTGCAAGTGGGCACCCTTGGAGCCAAGGAAAACAGCCTGCTTGGGGGACACTAGAGATATCAGCTATGCCGGGTCTTCATGCCTGCTCTATCTGCCAGTGTCTCCAAGTCTGCTTTTTTCTTAACTGACATAGAGCATTCTTCCCCCTTTCCAGACTCCTCTCCCTGCTTGTCTGCTTCTGTTTCTGCCCCATGGAGCCCTGGGCACCCAGTGCCTTTACTCACAGTTACTCTTACATGAACAGACTAAGGACAAGAACAGCTAAGGCCACCCCTCTCTGTAGTTTTAACAATGCTTCCTTGCTGAGTTCTTCTACTTGCTCCCTCTTGAAAACCATAAGTGCCGCTAAGACAGATCACGGTGTATTCTGTTAAGACAATGTTTTCTACAAGGTTCACCTGGGAAATTAAAAGCCCTCTAGTTTAACGGTGTGTACACCGTTACTACATTAGCCTACATATGTAGTTGGAGTCAACTGACTTTTATGAAAGTGGTATCGCATAGACAAACAGCTGTCACTGGCATGACTTCTTTGACTGCTTACGGCCGATCATCACAGCCGGAGTTGTTGATTGCTGCTGTCCCTTCGCTGAGAAGGGCGTGGCGGGTCACTGGACCCTCCCTGAGTATCCAGCCTCCCTCTCCCAGCCAGCTGTGTGCAGTTCTGCCCTAACTGCACTTGGCCTCAAGGTCTTAGCAGGGAGTTGGAGTAATACAGTGGAGTAAGATTAGGGCAAGGAGCTCTGTCTGTTAAGCTAACAGGAAGCCATCATTCCTGCTGAGTGCAGACTTTCCAGTATGGCTGCCTGTCAGTAACCCCTCAGCTACAGTCTGTTAGTAAGCCCCTGGGTTCTCCGGGGTGAACTTTAGTGAAATCAAAATTGGTTTGCCATTGGGACGCCATGAAGAGTATAGACATTGCTTAGCCTTTTCATGGGTGGTGGGAGGGATATTCTCACAATACCTGGTAAGTTACTGTTACTATGTCTCATGATAAAAAATAATAATAAATAAAAACTAAACCAAAAGGCGTATGCAAGTTATGAAGGTCTGAGCAAATGAAGGGGGTAAAAGATGAGGCTTAGAATCAATGTATATGGCATCAAAATTCCTAAGGTCAAAGTTCAACACATTGCTGTCAAACCTCTGCTCACATCAACGGAGCTTAAAAGGTTTTAGGTTTTGCTTAAGTTTGTCTAAATATCACACAGTAGGTAAAAGTACCAGACTGGGTAGCTGACTCTGGATGTTCAAAATCCATGCTTGGAGGTATATTAATGTGGTCAGAGGGATTAAAGGGAAGATATTTTCCCTTCTTGTCCTCCAAGTTCAACTAGACCCCAGGGAGTTATGGGACTTCTCAACTTTCCTGTAACTGTTGGGAGTCACCTGTTCTCCTGTTCAAGGAGGCCATGGAGACCCCACTGTAACCAGTGTCCAGGCTACGAAGAAAAGGGTCAGCAGAGTGAAAAAAAATGCCCGCCAGGCTTCCGAGTAAAGCCCAAGGAGTCAAGCAAGGCAGACAGACGGATCCACTATTACTCTCGCCTTAACCTAAAACACAATGAGAGCTAATTATCTCTCTCTCTACCAGAAGCCATAGGGGAGGGACCTCACACTGATTCCAGCCACTCTAGCCGCTAGCAAAGGGCCTGAAAGCAGATCCTGGGTTCATCACTCTGGAGATCAGCTTTCGAGGCAACAGACCAACAAGGAGTGGCAGTAAATGGAGCTCTTGTGAGCCCATCAAGAGATCCTAATGGACTTTGATTTTGACATTTAAAATCTCGATTCTGACTCCGGTTCCCAGCCAGGGTGGGCCTCACCTTGCTAACCATCTTGCCTCCACTTCTCCAGTCAGGGTCTCCTTTCCTTGACATACCTGACAGTTACACAAGTGAAGCTGCCCGTGCAGCTGGTGGGGGTGTCTTTTTTTTAATAGGCCCCCTAGAGAGGAACCCTGACTGCTGTCCCTAATGACACTTATGAGCTGCAAAAAGCCAGACCAGTGCTTGCCTTGTCTTCATGATGGCTGTTATCTCTGCAGAAAGCAGAGAGGATTTTTTAAAATTAGAAAAAAGGAGAAATTGGGGCAGTCAGTCTATCTTTCCTTGAACCTCACCTTCTCCTCTGTGAGGATTGGTTCATTGAGTCAGATTGTAGTGTTTCGACCCCACTAATAAGATGAGATGTAACCACCACCTTCATTAGGTGGACAGGTGTCATTTTGCTGAGTGTGTGGCCTAGCTTAGTTTCAGGATGTGGTGCAATCATTTGGTAAGACGATATCACCTTGCTGAGTTACTTCTCCCTTGATCATGTGTTCGGTGTTCTTTTCTCAACATGGGGTTCCCAGCTTGTTCTCTTATAGTGCCAGAGATGGAGCCCTGCTCCTTGTGTGTAAGCTAAGCAAGTGCTCCAACAGGCTGCATCCCCGCTCTGCAACTGGAGGCTTGTAATGGGCAAATTACATGGTACATAAATTGTGCCTCGACAAAGCAATTAAAATGTCACTGTAACAAACCACAGGGATAGCCTTTCAGCTCACTGGGTTGAAAAATACCCATAGACCCTGTTCTAAGGAGCCTTGGGGAACAAACCAGATAAAAAAAAAAAAATCCCACTCTCTACACTGGCCAGATGGTATCCGTACCTGTCATCCCAGCACTTCATAGGTAGAGGCAGGAGGATCTGTGGAGGCTAGCCTGGCTACATGGCAAAAGCCTATCTTGAAAACAACGCACAGAGGGGGGCTGTGGAGGTGGCTTAGCTGCTAAAGCACTTGCTGTGCAGACAAGAGGACCTCAGTATGATCCCCAGAACCCAAGTGTAATACTGGGTGGCACTGAGGTGTGTGTCGGGGTCGAGGCTGGGGGGGGGGGGGAGGCCTAGAGGCTCTCTGGCCAGCTAAGTCCTTGGTTCCATGAAAGACTGTGTCTCAAAAAATAAATAAATAAGATGAAGAGCTATTAAGGAAGATACTTGACATGGACCTGTGCATACACAAAGAAGCTGGGAGTGTTTGCTCTTGTCTCTAATCCCAGCACTTGGGAGGCTGAGACAGGGGCATTGCTTTGATTTAGAAGATAACCTTGACTACAG
>JADRCH010000041.1:1805663-1908030 GCA_019843965.1 Rhynchomys soricoides
TTTAGAAGATAACCTTGACTACAGAGAACCTATCTCAAAAGCAAAACAAAACCCCCCAAAACAAAAGAACCCCCACCTTGCACAAGGCAGACAGGAAGCAAGATAAACTGACTTGCTGACAGTTGTGTTAAGAGAAAGGAAACTGGGAAGGGCGGGGTTTTGTGTTTGCTTTTCATTTGAGATAGAGTCTCAAGTATCCCAGGCTGGCCACAAACTAGATACATAGCTGAGGCTGGCCTTGATTGAACTCCTAATTCTCCTTCCTCCGCTTCCTGAGTGCTGATACTACAGGCGTGAGCCACCAAGACTCTGGAGCAGTTTTAAGCAGGGGCATCTGGGGACGTAAAGATGCGTGTGGGGGCTCTCTGCAGAAGAAAGCCAAGCAAACGGATAAGCAGAAAGAAAGGTCCTGAGGCAGGCTTACCAGGGAACAGAAAGAAGCCAGTGGGGCTGGAGGGAGGAGAGAACACAGAGGTAACGTGACAGACCTGTGGGACCACACGGAGGACACACTGGCCAGAGAGAACAATTAGGCGGAGCTCAGGGGGGAGGAGCCAGCAGACTGCGCAGGTTCCGGGGCACAGAATGGGGCTGGACCAGGTGGAGGAGATGGCGAGCAGGTAGATTCTGGCCAGATTTTGAAACTGAGACCTTAAAGTTTACTGGAATGATGTAGAGGAACATGAACTCCAAGCACTTAAACATGAGCTGCTGGGCCAACTAAGGCTCGGAGAAAGGGAAGGTGTCCCCGTGCTTCGGTTGGCGATAGCCATGACCCAGAGAGGCTGCTCAGACGGACCCGTCTTCTCCACCTCTCCCTTTTCATCCAACCTCTGTCCGCAACGGCTCCCCTGGGACCCAGTCCAGGAGCTTCTAATTCTTTTGTCCTGAACTCAAAGGGCACAAGCTTGTTCCACAGCCACCGCCAGCCAAGCCTTATGTGGAAATGTTTGGATGCCAAGGCAGCAAGGAGGCGTGGCGTCTCCCAAACCGGTGTGGACTAGCTGCAGCCTGGCCCCACCAGCTCCCCACTATTCTCCCTCACACGTCCTCTCCACCCTAGATCTATGGAATTCAGGCCCCTCCATCTCTGCTCTCCCTCGCTGTCTGCTGACTACACAGGCACGGGTCCCATGGCCCCTAAACAGCTTTGGCTTGACTGTGTGGCTAACACCACGGAGGCGTTGCGCCCTCCCCAGGCTCTCTCATTCTTGTGCCTTTAAGCTTCCTTTTCTTTCCCATCTAAGCATCCTTCATTCCCTCCTTCCTCCAGAAAAGGATCCTTCGTTCTCGTTCCTTTTCCTGAGCACAGCCCCGAGGCTACTACAAAAACAGAAAGAAGGAAGGAAAGAAAGAAAGAGAGAGGGAGGGAGGAGAAGGGAAAGGAAGGGAAGGGAGGGGAGGGAAGGGAGGGGAAGGGAAGGGAAGAAAAATAGAACCTTGAAGACCTCAGTGGGCGTGGTGATGCATGGCTTTAATCCGAGCACTAGGGAGGCAGGTGAATCACTGAGTTTGAGGTCAGCCTGTTCTACAAAGTGAGTTCTAAGACAGCCAGGGCTACACAGAGAAACTCAGACACACACACACACACACACACACACACACACACACAATTATTTTATTTTATTTTTTTGTAAATACCTTACCAGGACAGGATAAACTAGCAGTGATTGGCTCTCAAACCTAAAAAAGCAAGTGTTCCCATTTTACAAATTGGAAGACTGAATCACACAGAGCTCACCACGGCCACACAGCTATAGCAAAACAGGACCACGCTGAGCTACACTGCCCCACCACCTGAAGCAGAAGACAGCTGAGGCTTCCAGAGCCTCCAGCTGGAGGAGAGACAGGGAATAAGTGATTAAGACAGCCCAGCAAAGTTGCTGGAGGGAGGCAAGGCTCAGTTAAGAGCACTGGCTGTTCTTCCAGAGGCCCTTGCTTCTGTTCGAAGCCTCTACCCAGTGACTCGTAATCATCTATAACTCCAGTCCTAGGGGATATGATCCCAATTCTGGCATCCAAAGGAACTTGCATACATGTAGTATACAGACATGCACTCAGGCACATCTATATACATAAAATAAGACAATATTAAAAGGGGGGGAGGGGGAGAAGGAGCTCAGTAGCCACTCACTCAAGCAGGAGCAGCGTGGCAAAACTGAAGACTTTGCCAGGAGTCACTGCTGCACTGGGGAAGAGGCTCTGCAGGTAGCGCATCTGCCACGCAAGCACAGGCACCCAAGTTCAGTCTCCAGAGCATATGCAAAAAGCCATGCCTGTAGCAGCAGTGCTGGGGAGGTGCAGATCCTAGAGCCCTAGCCAACCAGCCTAGCAGATCTGAAGCTTCAAATTCCATGAGGAACCCTGCCTCAAAAATATAATGTGGGCAGGTATGCTATCACACATCTTCAACCCCAGCACTCAGAAGGCAGAGGCAGGTGGATCTCTATGAGTGCACGCCTGGTCTACACAGTGAGACTCTGCTTCAAAATGAATTATTTGAGGGAGTCTCTGCTACCGCTGGGGCTAACAGAGTAACAATCTGAGGGAGTCAAGAAGGCAGTTCAGTTCATCGTGACTAAGAAGCCATGTTGGTTCAAACTTTGGGAGTTTGACCCCAAGCAGTGTATTTTAGTTATATTTAAGCACAGTTCAATCTGGCGATACTTAACTCAATCCTGTGTGCACAGCAAAGCTTAAGACACGACTACATTGACGGTTTTTGTAAAGCACATGTGACAGTTTCCATGAAGATGGGGTCTATAGATTGACAACATGTGACAATTTCCATAAAGATAGGTTCTTAGAGACTGACAAGCTTGTGATAACAGTCTGGGGAAGGATCCAGTGTAACCACACAGATAGTATGGAGATCACCAGGCTATTAGCCACATCGTCTCCCAGTCTTCTGGGCAGAAAACAGGTTGTGCATCTCTCCCTTTGCAGAAACAACTCAGTGTTTATAATCCTTGGTTCCCTAGGTCTTGTCTGTGAGCGTTTATCTGAGACCCTCTGTCTTAGTTAGGGTTTTACTTCGGCGAACAGACACCATGACCAAGGCAACTCTTAGAAGGACAACATTTAATTGGGGCTGGCTGACAGGTTCAGAGGTTCAGTCCATTATCGTCAAGGCAGAAGCATGGCAGCATCCAGGCAGGCATGGTGCAGGAGGAGCTGAGAGTTCTACATCTTCATCTGAAGGCTGCTAGCAGAATACTGACTTCCAGGCAGCTAGGACGAGTACCCACAGTGACACACCTACTCCAACAAGGCTACGCCTTTTAATAGTGCCACCCCCCTGAGCCAAGCATATAAAAACCATCACATCCTCTGTGCCTTCCACAATTAGCTAGTTTAAAAAAAAAATACAGGCCAGAGCCGGTGGCACATGACTTTAGTTCCAGCACTTGGGAGGCAGACACAGGGGATTCTCTGTGATGCTGGTCTACATAGTGATAGCCAGAACATAGGACATAGAAAGACCTTGTCTCAAAAAAAAAAAAAAAAAAAAAAAAAAAGTGTAGGCTGTGATTGAGAAAGAGACCTCTAGCCATCACATGTGTACATACACACACATACATGACATACATGTACACACACACACACACAGGAGAGAGAAAGAGAGAGAGAGAACTCAGACAATGTTGTACCCATCGTTACAATGTATGTTGAAGTTGAAATAGGAAGGAACGTAAATAAGCCTCCAGACTCAGCTTTACCCGCTGCTAACACCTGCACCGCAGGCTAGCCTGAGACTCTGAAGTGCATGGTCCCTGGGAACAGAGCTCCACTCAGAGAATAACCACCGCAAAGCCTGAGTATCCCAGCAGGAAGTCAAGGCCACATGAATCAGCCAGGGGTAAGGAGAGAAGGGAGGCTGGCTATCTAAAACCATACTAGAGGTCTTTCTGTCCCCGTGGATCCGATGATAGAAGAGTCCTGAAGGCACTGCCTACCACCACCACCCCCGACTTGAGGCCTGAAGAACTGGGCTGCTGACTGAGTTACATACCAGGAATGGGAAATGGAGGACGATGGTGAAGGTCGACTGGCTCCTGCCTTCCCTGGGGTAGCTTAGATGTCTCTGTCCTCTCGGGCTTCTGTATGAGAGGTTTGGTCCTTGGCAAGTGGGCACCGAAATGGTAGGAACTTTAAGAGATGCAGCTTGGTGGTGGGAGATGGTGCAGGCTTATGGGCCAGAGTTTAGTTCCAATCCCCAGCACCAACATGAAAAACTGAACTTCTCACACAGGCTGAAAAGGTTAAGCATTTGCTGCTCTCACAGAGGATCCCGGTTCCGTTCCCAGCACAAGGCAGCTCACAGCCATCCTTAACTCTGGTGCCAAGGGGTTCAATGCCCTCTTCTGACTTCTGAGAGCACCAGGCATGCACCTTGTGTACAAACATACATGCAGGCAAAACACCCATATACATAAATAAATCTTTAAAAGGGAGAAGATCAGGGGGCTGGAGAGATGTCTCAGTGGTTAAGAGCATTGACTGCTCTTCCAAAGGTTCCAAGTTCAAATCCCAGCAACCACATGGAGGCCCACAACCATCCATAATGATCTCATGCCCTCTTCTGGTGTGTCTGAAGACAGCTACAGTGTACTTACATATAATAAACAAACAAACAAACCTTTTAAAAAAGGGGGGGGGGAAGCTCAGCATCTGGAGAGATGGCTCAGTGGTTAAGAGCTATGTGCTCTTTCAGAGAACCATGTTCTGTGTGGCTTCAGGGATTGACCTAACTGGGGCACTGAAGGAACAAAGAAAGCACACACACACACACACACACACACACACACACACCCATCCCAGAAAAGCTGGGTTTGGATGGGCTGTGCTTGCTCTGAAAGAGAGCACCAACTGATACAGCAACACTGTCCAGAAACTCAGCATGTTCGCTCTGTATATCTGAATTGAGAGGCCCTTCATGTTAATACAGCTAATCTCAGTAGGAGGGCTCGCAGCCCCAGACTGCCATCATCTCAGAGGAGGAAGCTGTGGTTGACAGTGTTTATACACCCTGGTGAATCGTTCATAAACACTAAACTTGGACCAGAAGAAGGCTTGGCCTTTACCCGGGAAGGACTTTGCCAATCCCATGAGACTCTGGGGTCCTAAATGTGGCCACACCCATATCAACAATACATATCCATTCGGGATTTAATCTGCTGCTTGCACATTGTCTCAGGGCTTCCTCTGCTCCCCCACAGTTCCCAGCATCCTTATCAGTTGGCATACAACTGACTGTAACTCCAGCTCCAGGGGAGCCAAATGCCCTCTATTCTCTTGGGGCACCTGTATTCATGCACACACACACACACACACACACACACACACTCAATTTAAAATAATAAAAATAAATGTTCAAAATATAAATTAAAAATCTGGGGTGGGGTGGGGTTCATGTTCATAATCCTAACTCTGGCAAGCTCGAGACAGAGGATCCCTGGGGCTCACAGGGCAGCCAGTCTGGCCTACTTGGTAAGCTCCAGACCTATGAAATATCTGTCTCAAAAGACACAGGGACCTCTCTTGCTTCTCCCTTTCCCCCTTGCTCTTCTCTTCTTTCCCCCTCCCCCCTTCCCCCCCCCCCCCCCCCCCCCCCCGTGCTCATGGCCGGCCTCTACTTCTCTACTCTCTCCCTCTCCTTGCCTTTCTCTGCCTCTACTACCCTCTTAACTCCCCTCCCCATGCCCTGACCTGAATAAACTCTATTCTATACAAAAAAAAAAAAAAAAAAAGACCCAGGGAACAACTCCTGAGGAATGACAGGCAACCAAGATTAAATTGACCTCTCACCTGCACATGTACACATCTGTATGTACGTTCACAGCTAAATCCACATGAGTACATATACACACATCAAGAGAGGGAGAGAGGGTGGGGAAGGTGATTGAGTGCCTAGCTCCTCAGGTCACCTACCCTGGAAGGGGCTGCTGGATCCAGTCTCCCTCGGGCATCTTGTCCTGTGTTGTGGTCTCCTGTCTCAGCACACATTTGCGGTACTGTGTTACCACCAATGGCGGAGTTCTCATCAGACTCGACCCAGGGCTAACACTGTGCCTTGGTCTTGAACTCTAAGAACTTGGAGCTAAGTGCCTCCCCCCCCCCTTCCCCAGAGCCCCACCAGGTTTTCCAGACAGGGCCTAACCAAGCTGGTTAGGCTGACTTGCCAGGGAGCCTCAGTCATCTGCTCCCTTCCACTGCACAGCGCTGGGATTACAAAGAAGTGTAACACATCCTTGTCGTGCGGTTCTGGGGTTAAACTCAGGCCCTTGCACTGACACCATAAACCAGTTAGCAGCAGAGCCATCTCCCTGGCCTTCAGTTTGACTCTGACAACAGAATTCGACCCTGGCAGAATGCTCCTTCTGAGATTGGACTACAAAAGGCTGACAGTTCTTGCTATCACTCACACACACACACACACACACACACACACACACACACACACATGAGTAAGAGGCTAAAAAATAAAATTAGAAAAAAATAAATAAAAATAATAAAAACAGCGAGGTGGTAGTGCGGTGGTGCACACCTTTAATCACAGTCTGTGACATTGGGCTGCCAGCAACAGAAAACTCAGGCATAACATGCAGCACAAGCGTACGGCTGCTTTGGGCCTCTGGGCTGACTGGAGGAGCTTCACAGAGAACACACTGACCTTCACCCTGAGGTGAGGGAGCTGGCTCTGGGTCGCTACACAGGCTCTTTCTCCTCCAACCCACCCTCCCCACTGCTGGGATTATTGGGTGACCCCATACCCGGCTATTAGGGGTAGTCGTTCCCTGCGAGCTCTGGCCAGCAGCCTCCTGAGCAGCATGACCAGAAGGAGACAACATGGATAAAAACCAAGTCTTGGTGCCTCCCTCCGCCCCCTTTGAGAGAAGGTTTCTCTGTGTAGCCCTGGCTGTCCTTGAACTTGCTCTGTAGACCAGGCTGGCTTCAAACTCACAGGGATACGCCTGCCTCTGCCTCCCAAGCACTGTGATTAAAGGAGTTTGCCACCACTGCTGGGCAGAGCTGAACTTTATTTCAAACAGTGAAAGTTTAATTAATTATCTTAGGTCTGCTTTTTTTTTTCTTCCCATTAATTTTGAGTTTTACAAAATATGGCTCAACCAGTAGAGGTTTATCCCAAATGATCCTGATGGTCTGAGTTCAATCCCTGGACCTGAATGCTAAAGTGGGAGAGCCATTCTTAGATTGCTATCTTCGAGTTTCCATTGCTGTAAAGAGATACCATGACCAAGACAACTCTTATAAAGACAACATTTAATTAGGGCTGGCTTACAGTTCAGAGGTTCAGTCCATTATCATCAAGGCAGGAAGCATGGCAGCATGCAGACAGACACAGTGTTGGAAAAGGACCTGAGAGTTCTACATTTAGATCTGAGGGCAGCCAGGAGGAGACTCTCTTCTGAACTGGGCAGAGCTTGGGCATAGGACCTCAAAGCCCACCCCCACAGTGATGCACTTCCTCCAACAAAGCCACACCTCCTAACGTTGCCACTCCCCATGGGCCAAGCATATTCAAGCCACCACAGTGGCCCTACCTTACCTATGTTCCCCCCTGACCCCCTGCCAACAATGAATAAAATGTAATTGTTTTAAATGTCCTGAAGGCATTTCATCTTCATGTTGCTTTTGCTTCCTTGCAAGTGTGTGTCCTCCCTAGTGGGATGGGGGTAGCCTGGGTATTGTTCCTCAGGCGCTGTTCGCCTTGGGGTTTTCCTTTCTTCCTTTTTCTTTTTTTTTTTAAAGGTTATTTATTTATTGAGCATGATAGTTCACACCTCTAATCTCAGCACTTGTGTAATGGTGGCAGGCAGATCTCTGAGTTGTGGGTCAGCCAGGCCTATACAGTCAGAGACTGTCTCCAAAATACGTGAGTGCCTACACGCATGTCTGTGACTACATGTGTGCCTGGTATACATGAAGGCCACAAAAGGGCATTGGGTGCTCTGGAATTGAACAGGTATGAGATGCCATGCAGATGATGGAACTGAATCCAGGTCCTACGCAAGAGCAGCCAGCACTGTTGACCACTGTGATACCCCTCTATCTTGTTCTTTGAGCAGGGACCTGAAGTTTGGCAGCTGGGCAAGCAGGCCATCCAAGGAACCCCAGGTTCTTGGCTCTCTGTCCCTGCAGCACAGGGCTGCAGCTGCTCTGACCGGAGTGCTCAGAGTGTGGGGGAGGGGGGAGGGGGGACTGAGGGCCTTCTCAGTGATTCATCTCAGTTAGCCAAGGCTATCCTCTAACTTGTGTAACCGAGGATACCCCTGAGCTTCTTCTGATCTTCCTGCCTCTGTCTCCCAAGTGCTGAGATTACAGGTGTGAGTCACACCTGTTTACAGGGCAGTAGATTAAAAATATTAAATGTCTTCTCTATCAAATACTATTAGATGTGTTTCGGACAAGAAATTCAAAACTTTTATCTTCCCTACTATGTAAGAATTTTATGCAAATGTTTTCATCTCATACACACCTGGTAATATCTTTGTTAACAAAGGCCCACAGTTCTAGTCTAAAAAATTTTTCTTATTATGTTGAGTACATTGTCGCTGCCTTCAGACACACCAGAAGAGGGCATCAGATCCCATTACAGATGGTTGTGAGCCACCATGTGTTGCTGGGATTTGAACTCAGGACCTCTGGAAGAGCAGTCAGTGCTCTTTCCTGCTGAGCCATCTCTCCAGCCCTAGTCTAAAAATGTGATGGCTGCAACAGTGACTCTTTTCCCCTTGGAGCAGTGACCTCTTTCCCCTTCCTCCCTCATTTCTGGTGAGTCAATTCTTTAAAAACCAGCCAATCAAAGAAGACCATGAGGTTGGACCCCAGCCAATGGGGGAAAGATCACCACCCAGTCACCACCTGGGTTAGCATAAAACCCAAACTTCCTATCTCTGTTGTGTTGCTCTTCTGGGGTCACCCTCTTTGTCAAGAATAAAGTTCTGCTGTTCGGCCTTTTCCAGATTCTACGGTTGGAGTAGTGGTCTCCTCCCACCCTGAACTTATTTCTTACAATTTGGGAGCTCCTCCAGGACCCTGGCTCACGGTGGGGGGGTACTTCAGACCCCACCCAGGGAGACACCCACCCAGGTGTTCCACCAGCGTGCGTGTGTGTGTGTGTCCTCTGGTACCCTCCATGCTGACAAAAGAACCTACGGTTTAGAAGTCTCTATGAACGCAGGAAGGGCCAGGCCAAGGGAACACCCTGTGAACAAACCAAAGGTAAGAAGTGCTCTGGGGAACAGCACAGAGTTCCTGTGGCAGCGGGCTCATCTAGGGCTTGAGACCTGTCTTTGGCATGAAACTGGGTATAAGAAACTTCCATAAAATGGCACTGAGCACAAGATAAGCCAGGATGGGAAATCACCTGGGGAAAAGGAGCTAGTGGGTGTTTACTTTCAACTGCTGTGACATAAACATGCTAAGGAAAAACAACATTTTGATGCTGTCTTTTTCTGAATTATTTTATTTGTGACATCATAAAGATGGTGGGTGCCGGATGATTTCATCACTGTCTTAGTTGATGTAACTGCCTGGCATACACCACAATGACAGCTCCCATAAACTTCAAGGTGCCCCTGAGTCCTCCGGGGATTTCCCCTTACTTAGGGGGTAACACTTTATTTTATTTCTCCAAGTTTTCTGTGTCCCACATTCTCTAAACCTCCGTATTTAATCCAGGATTGTGTGGGTTAAGGAATGCTAAGTCTTTTCTAACTGAGGCAGCCTGACTTACAGAAAGCCATCTTTGAAAAGGGGGTTCAGCCTAAGTGCTGCCATGCTTGCCTCCTGTCGAGGCTGAGAAATGGAAGAGGAATTGGCAGCACATAAATGTGAAGGGAAGGGTCAAAGGGGACATTGGAAGGTTAATCCACAGAGGTGCCAAATCCTTCCCTAAATTTTATGCTCATTAGAAGTTAACTGATTTCTTTGATATATGGGGATCTATTTTTCCTCAGGAGTTTTGCTGTGTGGGGATCCAGCACAAACAGATTAAAACCAGCAGGGCAAACAGAGAGAATCCAGTAAGGTCGCAGACATTAGAGTCACAGCCTTAGAGGTGGGTAAGTGGATCCGACTTTGTCTTCTTCATGGTGGCAAATGAGGGAAGGGAAGATACAGGTGTCACATCAGTACAGTGACTTACCTGAGAGGAGCACGCTTTGCAGAGAGAGACAATGAAGATCCTGAAGGCATTCCAGTATGTCTGGTCTTACAGATGGGACGTTGTCAATAAACACTCTCACACCAAATCTTACCCATTGGGATCTCGTCCATCCATGTGCCTTAAGAAAGAAATGTCTGAAGCAGTGAGGTAGCTCAGAGATTCATGCTGGCTGACCCTGAGGAGGACCGGGGCTTGACTCCCTGCACCCACATGGTACATAGACACACGCTGGCAAAACACTCATACACACAAAGAAAAAAGAAATGTCCAGTAGTTTTCTGTACACAGGCCTGGCCTGTATATAAACTAGAGGGTAAAAGGTGCCTCTATAGAAAACAGCAGCCAGACTATAGGATTGTCCTGCTACCCAATCTCTTTATAGGACAGAGGGTACTTACTAAGCTTTTTCAGGTGTTTGCCATCATTTGCAGATACACCTAAACTGACTGGGTACTGGTCACCTTAAGTCTAGTCATGGAGGAGTCAAGTCTAGTCATAGTCCAGTATGCACGTTTGTAAAGGCAAGTTGGCTTGATCCTCTTCAATTATGAGTGCTGACTGCCATTTGTCAGCAGTGGAGACATCAGGGGTGACCCTTCAAAGCAGGTGTTCTGTCTGATATAGGTTGAGCATGCACATGTGCTCACACACATACATGCATACACATGTGCACGAGCACATTTCTGTCTCCCACTAATCCCTTTTCCCAGTGCACAATCCAATAGAGGATAATTCTATACTGGTCATAAAGAAGTAAGGTCCATCCAGCTGTGTCCAGTGGGTTCAGTTTGTAAAGGACCAATATTTTTGTGTACACTGTTATTTATCACATGAGATAAAGATGTCTGTGTTGAAAAAGCTACTGGAGAAGATAAAGGGACCCTCTGTGTAAAAACCTCTCCCTAGAAACCAGAGCACTGTAGTTTGAATTCAGATTCCTTGTGAGCCTTGCTGGATGCTGTAACCATCGTGAACACACTCACTCACAGCCAAGAGCACGGCTATGGCAGTGACCCCACATACTGTATATACAATGTCTTGTGCTTTCTGTAAGGTTTACCTGGGAAGCCTTGCAGTTTAACAGTATGTCCCAAGTAGTATTAATTTATCGTATTATCTTTTTTTTAAAAAAAAAAAAGATTTATTTATTTATTATATGTACACTGTAGCTGTTTTCAGACACCCCAGAAGAGGGCATCAGATCTCATTACGGATGGTTGTGAGCCATCATGTGGTTGCTGGGATTTGAACTCATGACCTTTGGAAGAGCAGTCGGCTCTCTTAACCGCTGAGCCATCTTATGGGATTATCTTATGTATGAAGCTTCTATTCAGCTTTATCAAACTGGTGTTGCACAGTTTACTTACTACCCAAAGCCAAACGTCAGCCACGTTCATAATAAAGTCAGCTGTGCCTGACTACAAACGATCACCACTGCTGGGTTTGTTACTTTTGGTGTTCCTTCATAGAAGGAGGGAGGTAAGGAGAGTCATTGGATCCTCACCTGAGTCTGTCTCTCAGCCAGCTGTGGCGACTCTGTCCTGATCACGTGTGGCCTCACCGTCTAAGGGGAGATCTAGAGTATGTAGGTTGTGGGAAGACTAGGAAGAGACGCCAGCTGGGAGGACCGTGCTCATGTGTGCTGGTGGAGACTTCCAGTGGAGCTGCTTCTGAGAACCCACATTCCTGTCAGTAACCCCTCACTTAGGGTTAGTGATTAAGCACATTGGTTCCCCAGGGTGAACTCGGATGAAATGGAGCTCTGGTTTGTCATTGAGACCACACTTCAAGGCTATGGTAATGTGGTCAGAGAGATGATTTAACGGGAGACTTCCCCTCCCCCTTCCTGGTCACTGAGGTCCCAGGGGACTGCTGGCCTTCTCTCAATGTCCTGTAGGAGAGTCACCTGTTCAGGAAGGCCGTGACTCTCCTACAGTGACTCTAAGCAGTGTTCAGCCTACAAAGAAGAGTCAACACAGAGAAAAGATTTCCTCAGTGCTTCACAGAAGCCACAGTCAAGCAAGGCTCTGACTGATTCCTACATAGATATAGCAACTGGCAAAAGTCAGGCTAGAGGAGCCAGAAGTTCCTCTCACACCCAAGTGGCCCCTGAGGCCTAGATCCTCAACTGCCTTGACAGTAGAGAAAGAAAAATTAATTTTGGAGATAAATATACATATTACCAAAAACTGATTGCCACGGTACAAGGGACCATTCTCCCAGACCTTAGATGTTACTCTGTATAAGATGCCATTTAGATAATTATAACTCACTAATTGCTCATTGAAAAAAATGTTGGGACCTGGAGAGATGGCTCAGCGACTAAGAGCACTGACTGCTCTTCCACAGGTCCTGAGTTCAAATCCCAGCAACCACGTGGTGACTCATAACCACCTGTAATGAGATCTGATGCCCTCTTCTGGCGTGTCTGAAGATGGCTACAGTGTATTTACCTAGAGTCCAAAGAAAACCAAGGATCCCAATAGATGGGAGTCTTGTGATCCCATCAAGGGCTCTGATGGACTTCCATTGGGATTTGTTTTCCCCTTTAACTTTGTTTGTTTGTTTGAGGCAGGGTCTCTCTATGTATCCCTGGTATAGATCAGGCTAGCCTCAAATTCAACAGAGCTTCTCCACTAAGTGCTGGGACTAAAGGCATGCACCACCATGCCTGGCTGATTAGGGTCTTGTAGAACTGTCTGTGTTCTAGCTTCTCCCGGTTCTCTGCCTAGGATCTGGGATGCTAAAAACTGTTGTCTTTATTTCTCCTCAGGCCCTTTCCAGACTCCACTCAAACACCTCCTTTCCTGCCTACCTCTGATAATCCGGGCCTTTTAGATAGGCCTCTAAACTACCACAGCTGACAGCCCAGATGCAGCTGGAAGAAGCCAGACCATTTATTATGCCAATCCCATAATGACGTTTAGGGTTACCTCATCAGGGGAATGAGGGGTAATGAGAACAGGAGGTAGGCAAGCCATTTCTTTCTCTGACTAAAAGCCAGGGAAGTCCTTGGGACTCTTGGCAGCTTCATCCTTGCCAGAGGCCATGAGGCCAAAGTGTTTGGGGAGCTCTGGGCTCTGATCTGGCTCCTGACAGATTCTACGGAGATAGAATGTTGAAGTTCCGATGAACGCCTGTTAAGGAGAAACTGACTAAGCATCTCTGGCCTGGGTCATGAGAATAGAATCTCTAGTCTGGGTGTTAACATTCCAATGGGGCCAGGTCAGTCTGCTGGCCAAGGAACCACCCCCTAGGAAGGTGGACTCAGCTTAAACCATGCTAACAAACTATAGGGAATAATTAATTTCTTGTACTAGCTATCTAACATACATGTAGACAAAACATTTGTGTGTGTGCGCGCACACACACACAGAGAGAGAGAGAGAGAGAGAGAGAGAGAGAGAGAGAGAGAGAGAAACGGGTATAGTCATGTATGCCTGTCATCCCAGCACAAGGTAGCTGAGGCAGGAGGATGGTGTGTTCAAACCTACCATATTGTGAGGCTCTGTCTCTAGGAACTAAGGACAGAGAGACAGAGCTGAGAGGATCAGAAACGGCAGGAGGATTGAGTGGGAAGGTGCGGTTGGAGGCCTCAGTGACAGGGTGAGGCCTACACAAACAGCGAGGGAGGAGGTGAGAGAGGATGTGGGTATCTCTCTGGGAGAAGCTTTGCAAGCAAAGGAACAACCCTGCAAGTGCCCTGAGGTAGAGATAGGAGGGACACCTCAGTGCAGCCTTGGAGGCCACTGAAGCTCCAAGCTGGGGTTTCTATGCTAACACCAGAAAGGTAAACATAGCCCCTCTTAAGGCCCCGACAGAATAGAACACCTCTGGCCTGGGGTGAGTACTTTCTGACACTGTGACCACCAAAGATTAGAATTTAGCAAGACAGTCTCAGGAATGCCACCTTTAATCCCAGCACCCCCGAGGCAGAAGCTGGCTGAACTCAAAGTTCGAGGCCAGCCTGGTCTACATAAGGAGTTCCAGGCTAGCTAAGATTACACAGTATGACTGTCTTAAACACAAGCAGGCTGGGAAAATGGCTCAGTAGTTAAACTTCTCTTACAGAAGACTCAAGTTCAATGCCCAGCATCCACACCAGGCAGACCTCAACTGCAATATCCCAGTTCTAAGAGAACCTGCACCCATGCACACAAGCATACATGAAATTAAAAATGAGAATAAGCCAAGGAAGGGGCTCACACCTTTAGCCCCAGCACTCCAAGGGCAGAGGCAGGTGGATCTCTGTGAGTCAGAGGCTAGCCTAATTCTATAGAGCAAGTTCTAAGACAGCCAGGGCTACACAGAGAAACCCTGTCTAAACTCCTCCCCAAAAATCTGTCTGTCTGTCTGTCTCTATATCTACATATTTACAGACATGTAGAGAAATGTATTCTATAAGTTCTGGTCCTCTAGGGAGCTCTGACTAACATAGTGAGAGAGCATAGCCTAGCAAGAGAGAGAAGAGTGAGCGTTAAGAAGGATGGGTAGCTGGCAGGAGGGGCTCCCCCAGCTGGGTGGGCTTTAGGGAGGAGGAGGTGAGAAAGGCAGAGTGTAATACTGAGGGGTTTGGGGGTCAGCATGTGCTGTGATATGCTGAGGGGTGTCACAGGTAGCCATATGTCCCTTCTGCCACAGGTAAGGCAAGTGACTTCCTTTTGATGGATGAATCAGTTTCATGGGTTCCAGAAGAATGCTGGCTCTTACCTAACCACCAGAAATGCTCCTACTGTCCAGGTTGATCTCATTTCCAGATATTTGGACAGCCTGAGAGACTTAACATATACTGTTATCTCCTCCCTGTGAAAAATTCTCTCTGTGTGTGTGTTTTCTATCAAAAGTAGTTACCAATGACTCAGATTCTTTCCTGAGTCTTCTGCTTCTCCTTTTCTCTGATTAAAACACATCAAGGTGGTAAAGTCCCATGCCAACCAATAGGATGAGTCACAGTCACCACCCACATCGGGAGTAAAAGACAGAAGTCTTGACTAAGTGTTCTTGTGGGCCTGGCCTAGATTCTGTTGAACACTTTTTTCCACAAAGAATTGCCTTGCCGAGCTATTTCGGCTTTGTTTGCATGTCCCTTTGTGAACACCAAGGTTATTCTTTATTTCTAGTATTCCTTAATAGTTAATCCAAAGGGACCTGGGTTCAATTCCCGGCACCCACATGGCAGCTTACAGCCTTGTGTAACTATAGTTCCTGGGGATGATTCCCTCTTGTGGCCCTCATGAGTACTGCATGCACGTGGTACACAGTTATACACAGGCAAAACACCCCCACTCATACAATAATTTAAAAATAAAGAGAGAAAAAGATTTAGTGCAAAGGCGGGGAAAGCACTGTGGGTCTTCCGAGTCTGGCACCCACTTCTGGCTTCTAAGGGCACCTGCACATACACGCACAGGCGCAACCATAAAATATTAAAATCTTTAAAAAGAGTTAATCCAGTTGGGTCTGTCAGTCATCTCAGGAAGGGGGAGTCACCGCAAGCCAAGCTAAAGAGATTGGAGAAATAATTAACCCCTTAATGAGATAATGTTCTTTTCCTTCCCAGACCACCCTGCTCTTAGCTGTTCCTTACAAAACCACCTCTCTCTCTCCCTCTCTCTCTCTCTCTGTCATACACACATACACACACACACACACACAAACATAACCTTTTCTTTTTCTTTTTTTCTGTCTCTTTTTCCAAAACCCAGACACACTTTTCCCGACACTCCAGGCTTCCCTGAAGACTTCCCACCTTATGCCATGAGGCTGCTGGATGACTACATCGGACCCTAGCTCAGAAAGCACGACTTCGCCTCCTCCAGGCAGCTGTCAAGATTTGCAACTCTCCTGCTCTGTTGTTTTTCTCATAAACTCTAATTAAATTGTCCCCAGGCTTCCTTCTGAGTCCATTTCTAAATCCTTTTATTAATGAGACTAATAAACCAGTAAGGGTTTTTAACATAGGGAGCGTGTAAGGGAGAGACTGGGATGAGGCCAGGAGAGGAGGCAAGGTCTAGGGATTGAGGCCACATGGAGGGTTGGGGATTTTGCTCTGAGAAAAGTGGGAATCACAGATGGTTTTGAGCTCAAAGGTATCGCGTGACCAAGGAGGGGAGAGTCTGGATTTTTTTTTCCTATTTTTTGAGATATGGTCTCACTATGCGTCTCCCAGACTGGCTTGGAACTCACAGAGACTTTCCTGTGTCTGTTTCCCTGGTGCTGGGATTAAAGTTGTGCAACACCATGTCTGGTTTATTACATTTTTATGAGAGAGAGAGAGAGAGAGAGAGAGAGAGAGAGAGAGAGAGAGAGAGAGAATCTGTGTGCACACGGTCTACAGCACTGGGGAGTTGCTTCTCTCCCTCCCTGTATGGCCTAGGGATTGAACTCAGGTACTCAACCTTTATCTGTTGAGCCATCTTTCTGGCTCAGGGCATCTGGATTCTTGAATTTACTCAGAAGTCACACTCCTACCTCAGGGTAAAAGAAAATGTCATTGATCCTTGCAGTGTCCCTCTGTGACCCCGAGCAATTTCTTCCTACTCCAGTCTCAATTTCTCCACCTGAAGCTACACATAACCTTTCCTGCTTGACCTTCTGAAGCCAGATGCTTCTCAACTTAGAGGGGCTAGGAGGGCAGGTGCAGACAATCCTGGGACGTGTGTCCTTCCTGCACCTATGCACGCCCTGCGCCTGCAACACGATCAGCGATCGGCAGCCTCCCTCACTGATGAGACTCTTGCAACTTTGTTTTGTTTGTTTGTTGCGGCACTGGGGATCCCTATTGCCCATTGGTGCTTGATAAGCAAGGGCTCTTTACTGGGTGACACCCCAGCATGGGATACACATCTCTCATGTACCCATCGCTCTCCCTTATGTTCCCTGGTTCTAATCCAGGATACATCCTGCTCTTCCACACCAGGCACACTGCAGCCCCAGAGCCTCTGCATGAGCCTTTCTCCAAGCTTGGAACACTCTTCCTAAACTATCTGCTCTGTCCTCACCCACACCCTTTTCCTTTTCTTTTAAAAATATTATTTATTGTTTTTATGTGTATGAATGTTTTGCTTGCATGTATCTGTGCACTACATGGAAGTCAGAAGAGTGTGTTACATCCCTGTGATGTGAGACGCCATGTGGGTGCTGGGAATTGAACTCGGGACCCCGGGAAGAGCAGCCGGTGCTCTTAACTGTTGAGCCATCTCTCCAGCCCCCACTGACACTTTTTTCCTTCAGCTTTGTTTTATTTGGACCGCTTGTCTCCCTCCTCTGCTTTCCCTGTTTCTCTATTCCATGCACCTTATTTCAGCATCTTCGTACACATCACCTTGCTTTCTGCCTGTCTGCAATGTCTGCTCTACAGGGCAGGGTTTAGTGGGGTAGGTTCACACATACACGCTTCCTAGAGCGTGAGCGATGTATGCAGTGGTCACTGGCTCATTAACTGCTCAACGAACAAATGGGTTAAGAGGGAGAAAATGGGTACCTTATCTCAGGACTGTGTAGCTGTGGATGACTTTAACTCTTGATTCTCCCGTCTCTGTAAGTGGGCCCAACATGGAGCTTTCTGAAAGCCTCCTGACATCCTGCAGGCTCAAGCTTTGAGAGTGGCTGGTGCACAGCTGACAGCTAGCTGTCAGTACAGCATCACTGAATGCAAAAGAATCAAAAACTCAACTGAGTGTCTCACGTGGTGGTGCACACCTCTAGACCCAGCACTCTGGAGGCAGAGGCAGGCTGACCTCTGAGTTTGAGTCCAGACTGGTCTACAGAGTTCCAGGACAGCCAGGGCTAGACAGAGAAACTATCCTGAAAAAAACAAAAGCAAACAAACAAACAAAAATCATCTGAGAGACAAAGCAAAATCATGGGGTTGGGTGGGTGTCTTAGTCAGGATTTCTATTCCTGCACAAACATCATGACCAAGAAGCAAGTTGGGGAGGAAAGGGTTTATTGGGCTTACATGTTCATGTTGCTATTCATCACGAAAGGAAGTCAGGACTGGAACTCAAGCAGGGCAGGAAGCAGGAGCTGGTGCAGAGGCCATGGAGGGATGCTGCTTACTTGCTTGCTTGGGAGAGGGAACAGTAGTCCTCCTAGAGACACTGTAAAGGCTTCAGGAGCTAATAGTTTTTAACAAGTATCTGCAGAGGCAGACTCCTATAGACTTGTCTGTATAGGTTTTTTTTTTTTTGTTTGTTTGTTTGTTTTTCGAGACAGGGTTTCTCTGTATAGCCCTGACTGTCTTGGAACTCACTCTGTAGACCGGCTGGCCTCGAACTCAGAAATCCACCTGCCTCTGCCTCCCAAGTGCTGGGATTAAAGGCATGCGCCACCACTGCCCGGCACCTGTATACTTTTAAAACCAGGTTTTATTTATGTTTTTAAGTTATCTGTGTATGTGTACGTCTGTGTGTAGGTATGCACACATGAATACAGGTGCCCATGGAGGCCAGAAGTGGGCATCCTATCCCCTGGAGCAGGAATTACAGGTGGTTGTGAGTCTGGCGGTGCTGCTGACTAAACCTGAGTCCTCTGCCCTGCAGCAAGCTTTCTTGAGAGCTTGTTTGGAGGTTCTAGAAGGGGAGTGCAGCTACTCCCTTGAGGGGAGACCAGTCCTCTTCTATCGGGGAAGCTCCCCTTCAACTGAGTGTGCAGCTTCCGGCTGGATACACATGGAGCAGTGAGGGAGGAAGGGGACATCCACCTAGCCAGCCAGATCAGCCGAATCAACCCTAGTGACCAATGGGGTGACGACAGATGTCAAAGCCAGATGACATCACATCCCAGCAGCCAGCATTTTTAACTGAGCCATCTCCATGCCAAGCAGAGAACTTTTGGTGGGCTTGGGGTTCTTGACCTCGCCACCAGGCCTGAGTACTTCCCCCCCCCCTTTTTTACCTTATTTGTATGCCCACGTTCTTCCAGCTGGCACTCCATAACCCTAGGCTCCAGCTCACAGGATGACGTAGAACTGGACAGAAAGGAAGGGAAGACTGCCTTTATCCTTGCAGAGAAGGCGCGCTGGCTGAAGGTGGAATTACGCCTGAGACTTTTTCCCTGGCAGGGAGCTCATTCAAGCTCAGCTTCAGGACTCAACAGGACTCATTCCTCAGTCTCAGAGACACCACGCTTCAGTTAAGGGTGGGAACTCCTCTGAACTTACCACCCTCTAGTTGTGGAGACTCACAACTTAAAGACCTGTAGCTCAGGGAGCCTTAGAGGGCTCTCAGGTGTACTCACTGCCACCAGGGCTTCAAACCTTCTTTGTTTAAAACCAGCATGGCAGTCGGTTCTAAATGGCTTTAATCCCATTTTCAAGTTGCTGATCCGGAACTGACAATAAAGTACCTCTTGTTTGCACTCTTCCTGTCTGCCCACTCCATTCTGGGAGAAAGGTGGGACAGGAGCCCAGTTGGGGACGGGAGATGGTCCCCACTGGCCCATTTCCCTGCACATCTTGAGTGCTGGGATTATCGGTGTGCTACAGGAGGCCTGGTTCTTTATTCCTTCTCATGACTGAATAATATTCAGCTCCAGAATGGACCATTGTGTTTATCCATTAAAATCTGCTGATCAACACTTGGATTGTTTCGGCCATGGGCTACTGTGAACTGTGCACCTGTGAGTAAACAGATTTGGGGTCCCTGCTGTCACTTATTTTATTTGGAAAAATGTTTGCATTTGTTTATTGCATGTTTGTGGATGCATAGGCCTTAGTGTTTGTGTTCAAGGAGGTCCAAAGATAGCTTCTGGAAGTTGGGTCTCTCCTTCCACCACATGGCTTCTGGGCATCTGAGGTCCTTAGACTTGGAAGCAACTCACTGAGCCATCTTGCCAGACCAATTATTTTAAAATTACGTTTTCATCTCCATCCTCTGACTGGAGTATTCTAGGCAGATATTCTATGCTGAGCCACGCCCTTACACACCCCCAGCCCCCAGATGTGTCAAGCATGTGCCACTGAATGGAATGGCAGTCTCTCTGGGTAGCTGAAAGACAGTTTGTGTGTGTGAGGGTTTATAATAGCAGGGCCTTACTATCAGTTATGGGGACCTCAAAGTTATGATCCTCCTGCCTTGGCCTTTGGTTGCTGGGTCCGCTGCTGTGTTTGCTGGCTGACATCTTTCTTTTTAGGATTTGACACATGGTCCCCAAGGCCGCATGCACACACCCCAACTGGATGAGCAGTTGGCCCTGCCTCTTTCTGGGATGGCTGTGACTGTCCATACCTTCCCCATTCCTGGTGCCCAGAAAACCCACACAGAGGTGTCTCTGAGGGAGCAAGCTGAAGCTCTGGGAGAGGCTGACCCTGGAGCTCACTGTGAACCCCTTTCTCCTTAGCATCTTGCAGGCAGGTGCAAGGGCCATGACACCCCCAAAGAGTCCTGATCCTCACCCTGACTTTGCCACAGGTTCCCAGAAAGCTCCTGTAGAATAAGGAGGAGCCAGGGGTCTGCAAGTCACAGAGACACACCGAGTGTCCCTGGTATCCAGTAGGACTGCAGAACTTCAAGTTGCCTGTGCCCAGCCCCACTCCCATACCCAGCAGCTGTCCGCCTGCAGCCAGCTGGCCCAGCCCCTCCCTCTCTCCAGTTTTTCCTTTAACTGCTTTGTTGGCTCCTTCTCTTTCTTTTGTTTTATTTCAAAACAGGATTTTACTCTGTAACCCAGCTGGCCTTGAACTCACTGTGTAGCTCAGGCTAGCTTTTAACTCACAGTGGTCCTCTTGTTTCCTACAGAGGCTCCCGGTGCTGTGATCAAAGGGGTGTCCCCACCCCACCCCCTCAGCTCTCTATCCTTCTTAAAAAGAAAAGAAAGAAAACTTGAGGCAAGTAAGATGGATCATGGGTAAGGGCGGGCTGCCAAGCCTAGTGACCAAAGCTAAAGGCTTAAATTGGAGCCCATGTGTTGAAAGAAGGAAACAAATCCCACACCGTCCCGCACTGCTAAACTGTCCTGTATCTTCCTCATATGGGCCACGACGTGTGCGCCCCTCCCCCACACCACATGCCCTCCGAAAATGATTGTTTCTTCAAGACTTACTTGGTTTTGAAAGTAAGGTTAGCCTTGACCTCAGAGGTTGGCTTGCCTCTGCCTCCCAGCACTGGGAGTACAGGCGTGTGTCACCACATCTGATGCAAAATACAGTTTAAATGTAAGTAAAGTAAAAAATTAAGTCAAAATTTGTGCCTGGCACAAATTTAGTCCCAGCACTTGAGAGGCAGAGGAAAGTAGAGCTCTGTGAATTCAAGGGCTAGCCTGGTCTACATAGAGAGTCCCAGGACAGCCTGGTCTACATAGAGAGTTCCAGGACAGCCAGGACTGCGTAATAAGAACTATCTCAAGAAAAAACATGTGTCTATATATTCACCTGTATACACAAACATAGGGGCGCCAGAGTTCTTCCTATGTCTTCCCCATATTCCCGTGTGTGCTTGAATCTATGCGAGCGTGAGGAGGGCCGACGGCTACAACTTCGTCAGTCTTTCTCCTCTCTATTATTATTTTGTTGGAGCTGAGGAGCAACCCCCAAACTCTGTAACTTGAGTTTTTGAGACAGTTACTCTCTGAGAACCTGGAGCTTGCTTCTTAGGCTAGGCCAGCCAGTCAGTGAACCCCTTGTCTCCCCAGTGCTGGGATTGCCTGGACTTCTACATGGGTTCTGGGGGATCGAACTTGGGTCCTCAGGATTGTGTGACAAGCACTTTACTGACAGAGCCATGTCCCCACCCCAACCTTTGCTTCTTCTGCTTCTCCCTAAAGCTTTCAGTTATTTATTTATAGTTTTTGTTTCTGTAATTTTGAGGTGAGTTCTCACCATATAGCCCAGGCTGACTTCAAGTTTTCAATCCTGCCTTAAGATCCCCCAGAAAGGGACTTTTGGGTGCACTTCACTCCTCCTGGCTCTTGTTATGTGTCTGTGGTGCTGTGGATACAACCACAATTAGCCCCTCAGCTTTTAAGATAGATAAAAGGAATACATCATGGAGACCCAGCCATCTTACCGTTTCCCCTTTTTCACAACTGTATAATATTCCAAAGTGCTTTACACAGTACTCCTGAGGCAGGGTTAAAGTCGAAATCACAACTGTGCTCCCCATGATCAACAGTCACTCACAGTCCAAGGCTGTGGATCTGAGTGCTACCTACACCTAGCCCAAGCGAGGCTCTGGGTTCCATGTGGGCCCAAAACAGAGGGAAGAGGAGGAGAACCTCAGTCTTGAATTCTCCCACCCCGGCCCGAATCTCGGTGATCAGTGATTTCTGGATGGGGTGCAGCTGCTGGCTATGAAGAGACTTCTCTGAAGGGTTTCCTGTGGAACTGTGTGGCAGCAGCTGCTTATATTGGGTCTATTTATAACCCCAACCCCCACTCCTGCCCCGGCCCCCAGCTGTTGCCACTTGTGAGCTAAGAGGCCCATGGGAAAGCGGAAGTGTGTTGCTAGGTGCTAGGCTTGTTTGGGGTTCAGGGATGCCCCTGCAGCTTCCTGAAGCTTTCATTTCTCAGAACAGTCAACAAGTCATGCCCCTGTTTCCCATGTTGGCAGGGAGGTGGGTGTGAGACCCAGAGCCTTAAAGGGGTGCACTCCCCCAAAACTAGTCTCTCCCAGGGACCATCACCCCAAGCGCCTTTCCATATATGTGGAAGTGACTTTGACTGCTGCTTGCCCCTTTCCTGCCTCTCTTCTACCCTCCCCTTCTCTCCTCCTTCCTCTGCTCGCACCCCTACCGTAGACTCTCCCTACATACCCCTGCTCTCCTTGAAGTTAGGATCTTCCTGCCTCCGCCTCAGTTCGGAGTGGGAAACAGGCCTCTACCCCCCAAGCCCCAGCTTTTACCTCTGTGGCTGCACATCCCTCACCAACCTCTCCCACTTCCCCAGGGGTGAGAATCCCCAAGGCTCCAGCCCCAGGGGACTGTCAGGCCGGGTGACCTTAGGGACTCGGGTGGCAGGTGCGCTTCCCTTCACTCTACTTCAGGCCCAGGGCTCCGAATAGCCTAACTTCTATATTTAGGTGCTGTCGCTGCACTGTCAATGACTATAAATACAGACACTGCGTTGATTGCCGACACCCAGGCAGACTAGGATTCCATAGACAGGGTGAGGAGGAGACCTCTGCGGCCAGGAGGAGTCTGCAGCTGTGAGGCGCCAGACTTGGGGGGAACTGGGGTGCTGGGGCCTGTAGGAGGAAGAGCATGCTTCCCTCCCTCTTCCCTCTTCCGTGGAGCTTCCTGGCTCGGTGACAGCTGTCCCGGCTCACAATTGCGCGGCCGCCCTGCTGGAGCCCAGGGCTCGCTCATCCGCGAGGAGCTGCCCGGCCCCTTCCTCTGCCATTGTCTCCAGTCGGTGGCATCCTGTTATGGCCCCTCCGCCCGGGATCCTATCCGACCCCTGCCCTGCTCAGGCTTCTGCATGAGCTGTTGGACCTGCGCTAGTGAGGCATTGAGGTTCCAGCCTGCTTGCCACACCCCAAAGGCAGCTGCTGGTCTTTGCGATCGGGGCGATGCCGATGCCCGGGCAGGGTCACTCCCTCAGGATCCCAATGAGCTCCACTCACAGATGGCGACATTAAGGTCCAAAGAAATAACTTGCCCCCAAAGGGGAGAACTTTGCCTAGATCCTCAGATAGCAGGTAGATTGGAGTGCTTTGTGCCACCAAGAGAGTCATTATCCTCTTGCGTGCCTCTGTTGCCCCATCTGTCAAGTGGAAAGCATGTTGCCTGCCTCCTGGAGTTTTTGGGAAGATTAGTCTGTGCCGGGGTTGAATCGCTATGAAAGGTTACAAAGAAATAGCAATGGCTGTCGGTCTAGTCAGTAAAGAACGCTGGATTTGGGGATCCAACACTTCAGGAAAACGTGGGATGTACAGTAGCTATCAGGAACTATTGCAGCTGTAATAATAATTATAATAAGAAAGGGGGACTGGATGGCTCACTGCTGGCTGCTTCTAGGCTGCTGGGGCATATGACTTTAATCCCAGGATTCAGGAGGCAGAGGCGGTGGATCTCTGAATTTGAGGCCAGTATGGTCTACAGAGGGAGTTCTAGGACAGCCAGTGTTACACAGAACCCTGTTTCCAAAAACAAAACAAGCAAACTATAGTTCTGGTTGCTTTTGCAGAGGACATGAGTTCAAACCTAGCATCCATCAGGGACCCAGCACTCTCTTCTGGTCCCCTTGGGCACCTGCATAAACATGCACATGTTCATGAAAAGACACAAGTAAACAACAAAGAAATTAAATTAAAATAAACTTTTACTAAGAATAAAAAAAAGATAGGAGCTGGCGAGATGGCTCGGCTGCTCTTATAGTTTACATTCCCAGCACCTATGTGGGTGGTGGCTCCGATCTTCTCTAACCCCAGTTCCAGGTGGCCTCCGTGGCCGTCAGGCACACAGTGGTGCATATACATATATGCAGGCAAACACCAATACATATAACATTTAAAAAAAAAAAAAAGCATGAGGCCCTGAGTTCAAGTCCCAGCAAACACATGGAGGCTATAACCATCTACACTGGAATTTGATGCCCTCTCTTCTGGCATGCAGGTGTACACACAGATAGAGCACTCATATACATATAATAAATAAATAAATCTTTTTTTAAAAAGTATGAGCCAAGTACAGTGTGTATCTGTAATCCTGCACTCTGGAGGTTGACACAGGAGGATCGTGGGTTCAAGACCAGCTTGGGCTACAAGGTCAGATTCCAACTTAGAAAAGAGAGATGACAAAATGACAAAAAATCCTTCCTGAGGACTAACAGCTGAGAGGGGAGGGGTCAGACGTAAGAACAACGTAACATGATAGACTTTATGGTGGACAGATGACAGTACTGTGGAGAAAAGAGAAGATGACTGGTCCAGGGAGGGAGGCAGATGTCAGGGCTTGATGGCTAGCCCAACGGGAGAGTTTCAGAACCAGGGAGAGACCAGAGAATAATATAAAAAGTGATTAAGAAAGACACCAAGAGCAGTGGTGGCGCACGCCTTTAATCCCAGCACTCGGGAGGCAGAGGCAGGCAGATTTCTGAGTTCGAGGCCAGCCTGGTCTACAGAGTGAGTTCTAGGACAGCCAGGGCTACACAGAGAAACCTTGTCTCGAAAAGAAAGAAAGAAAGAAAGAAAGAAAGAAAGAAAGAAAGAAAGACACTAGGCATCCACATGAGCATGCAAGGCAAGCATGCACACACACACACATGCACACACACATGCACACACACATGCACACACACATGCACACACACATGCACATGCTGCATAGGAGAAAGAAAAATAAAAGGAAAAAAAGCAAATTCAAGCCAGGGAGGCCTGGTTGGACAGTCCTGACGAGGGTAGGGGAGCTTCATGGATATGCAAGCCCAAACTGAAGAGCAGGGGGGCAGCCTTCAGAGGTTACCGTCAGTGAGCCTTCAGAGTTGTCCACCGTGCAAGGACCCTGAGGCTAGACCCTCCCAGGGGCTAGGGACTTGGGTCAGTGGTGAGCATTTGCCTGACACGCTTCAGAGCCTGAGAGTCTTCCTTAGTGCTGAGAAAACAAGCATCACCAACAGAACACAAGCCAGGTGCCCAGTAAGTGCCAGATAACCCCTGTAAGATCTATGACAACGGCAATATGATTAAAGACTCACCAGGCAGGGTGGTGTAAAACTTTAATTTCAGCACACAGGAGAAAATCTCAGTGAGTTTGAGGCCAGCCTGGTCTACACAGCGAATTCCAGGCCAGCCAGGTTGTGGGTGACTCAGGTGTGCACTGGGGAAAAGACGGAGAATGGGAATAAAGCAGAGCCAGGGAAGGGGGTGAGAAGTGGAGCCGTGGCTTTTCCAGCCTGCAGACAGCACAGACTTGCAGTAGTGGCAGAGGAGAGGACACCATAGAGCAACCGGCTTGAGGCCTTTGTCCTGTTACTCTGTCCCCTCCTCACGGTCCCTCAAGACACTGGAGTTCGTAGCTGGACTCTGCTCCTCACGGTCCCTCTAGACCCTGGAGTTCGTAGCTGGACTCTGCTCCTCACGGTCCCTCAAGACACTGGAGTTCGTAGCTGGACTCTGCTCTTTTGGGGGTTCTTCTTTCCCCTCCCTTTATCCCCCACCCCTGTCTCACTTCCCATCACTAGACAGGAGAGAGAGAGAGAGAGAGAGAGAGAGAGAGAGAGAGAGAGAGAGAGGGAATCCTTGAGTCTAATTTCTTCTTGTTTCAGCTTTGAGCATAGCTATTAACAAACCACAACCAACCCCCCCCCCCAACAACCAACAACACCTATTGGGGCTCACAATCACAGAAACTATCTGAAGCTAGCAAAACCTTCCTCTAGCTAGAGCATGAGGCAAATCATAGTCAGCTGCTGTGGACAGTCCAAAACAGCCCCACACCCCACACGTGGGATTAAAGCAAAAGCACACTCTTAACAATATTCCTGTGTTTTTAAAGAAACCAAAATTCCAGAATTTTCACTATAGGAATCAGATTTTTTTCCCTGTTTTGTTTTTAAAGATTTATTTTTATTTCGTGTATACGCATGTTGGCCTGCGTGTATGTCTGGGCACCACATGCCTGCCTGGTGCCTAGGGAGGTCAGAAGGTCTTGGGTCCCCTGGAACAGCAGTTACAGATGATTGTGAGCCACTCCCATGTGGGTGCTGGAAAGCAAACCCAGGTTCTCTGGAAGAGCAGCAAATGCTCTTAACCACAGAGCCATCTCTCTCTCCAGCCTTCTTGTTTTGTTTTGTTTGAAACCCACTCTGTCTATACCCTGGTTGGCCTGGAATTCCCAGAAATCCTCTTGCCTTTGCTCCTGAGTGCTGGGATGACTCCTGTGGGCCACCACACTTGGCTTTTTTATTTTTATTTTTTAAATCTAGTTTTTGTTTTTAAGACAGTATCTCATGTAGCCCCGGATAACCTTGATACATGCAATGGTCAGGGTTCTCTAGAACAGCAAAGCTGATAGTATGAGTATTTTATGTGCTTTTTTGGAGTGGTTTACAGGTGATGGCTCAGGTAATCCAACAATGGCTGTCTCCCGGCGGTCCAAGAATCTCATAATTGTTCAGTCCATGAAGCCAGATGCCTCAGCTCGTCTTCAGTATGTCTCAGAATCCCAAAGAAGTAGGCTCTAATGTCAGTGAAGTAACAAACTTGCCAATGACAGCAAGGTCAGGAAGGCAAAGGACAAGCCCTTCCTTCTTCTATGTGCTTTGTATAGGCTGCTACCAGTAGGTGTGGCCAGATTTAAGGTGGCTCTTCCCAGTTGACCTAATCAACTATAAATATCTCTCACAGGTGTGCCATTGTCTTGGGCTTTTCATTTATTTCAGAGGTAGTCAAAGTGACAACCAAGGACAGCCATCACACCATGTGAACTAGTCTCTTGTCTTGAACTTATAATCCCCCTGTCTCTGCCTTCCTAGTGCTGGGATGACAAGCATGAGCTGCCATGTTTGGTTTAATCTCCATTCAACAGACAGGAAAAATCAAGTCCCGGAGAGGCTCTGTCTGCCAGTCTGTGGGGACATTGAGCCCTGAGGTTACACCATTTTTGGAGAAAAAAGAGGCCCAAATTCCACTTACGACTCGGAATGGCCCTTTCTCCTCCCACTGTCCTCTCTGCTGGCTCTAACGCAAACCCCAAGGGATTAAACCTTGAACTGAGGCTCAGCCATCTCACAGAAACTTGTTCCTAATGTGGCCACGGGTCACTTTCCAATGTTGCCTACGAACTGCTATGTACCACACATTGTCTCTAATTTTTTTTAAATCCACACACCAAGGTTTAAAGAGAAACTGTTATCATGCTTAGAATTCTTGGCGCTAGTCTTCATTCCACAAACCTTAAGCTTCATGGCCTTTTCACTTACTTGAAATATGGGGGAAAGGGTTTTAGTGTAAGAACAGGAAGGGAGATACACCAGAATGGAATTGTCAATATTTTTTTTTAATCCTTCTAAATAGAGAAAGATACATATATGTGACAGTCAGTGAATTGTACCTTACACATTTAAAATACCATTATAATCAACAAGGTAAAAATAAAGATTTAAATTTATTTAAAATTTAAAATTCATGTAAGAAGCTGACCTTTTCCAAATAAAACATTTATTTTATTTTTACAAAATGTTTCTTCTTCTATGTGTTCATTTGACAAGAATACTGTATCTTTATTCTTGTTTTTAATTTTCAGTTTGTCCTTTGTCAGTTTTGCCTGCCTATATTATCTATGCACCAAGTGTATGCTGTGCCTTTGGAGACCAGAAGATAGCATCAGCTCCCCTGGGACTGGAGTTACAGAATGCTGGGAATCTAACCCTGACTCTGGAAGAGCAGCCAGTGCTCTTATCCACCAGTGAGCCATCTCTCCAGCCTCAATAACACACATTTTCTACAATTTCCTTTTATCTTTTCTCTCTTACTGTGGATCAGGATAGCCACAGACTCCTAGCAACCCTCTTGCTCCATGAGCTCCGCCATTACAGGTTGTGTGCCTGGTGAGCTCCGCTATTACAGGTTGTGAGACACCATAATCAGCTACAGTCATCACTCAGAACTTGAAGATTATATTTTATTTTTATTCTTTGATTATTTTTTTTTTTCCGAGAAAGGGTTTTTCTGTGTAACAGCCCTGGCTACTCTGACTCACTGTGTAGACCAGGCTGGCCTCCAACTCACAGACATCCACCTGCCTCTGCCTCCCAAGTGCTGGGACTAAAGGTGTGCACCACCATGGCCCAACTTAAACCCAGAATTTATTATGGTAAAAGAGAGGCCTGATACCCCTGATGGTTTATGCCTGTGATGCCAGCAGACTCAGACTTTGAAGGCAGGAAATCAGAAGTTCAATGCCATCCTAGGCTACATAGAGTTGAAATCCAGCCTGGGTTATTTGAGACCCTATTTCAAAGAAAAAAGAAAAAGAAAATCAATAATATTTTGACACTAAATGTGTCTGGAAATGTACTTGTCCAGCTTGCACAAAGCCTTGGGTTTGGCATCCTTCCTGCCCCCAACACACACATAAAAAGAACCATAGTTACCCAACTAACTTAAACAGGAAGCCAGTGTACATCACATGATTCTCTATAGCTTGTGGCAAGGTCAGTGTGTGTAACCAAAAAGCCCAGCAGTGGTTAGCAATGTCCAGTGGTCAAAGCTCTCTTCCTCTATTTTATTTTAAGTCCTTATTACGTTTTATTTATTGACTTATTTCTTTAGTGTTTGGATATGTGTGTGGCACAGTATGCCTATCAAGGTTCAGAGGACAACTTTCAGGAGTTGGTTCTCGCCTTCCATCATCGAGGTCCTGGCTATTGGAAATCAGGTCGTTATGTTTGGGGGCAAGTGCCTTTACCCGCTGAACCATCTTGGTAGTATTAACCCCCCTTTATTATTTATTATTTTTGAGAAAGGCTCTTGCTTCATAGGTCTGGCTGGCCAGGAACTCTTAAGTGGCCAATGGTGGCCTCGGTTTTAGCCTCTGCTTTCCAGAGTGCGGGTATTAGTATAGGCCAACGCAACCATGCTTTTTTTTCTTTCACCCCTTTTCCTCGTAGGACAAAGGTCTCTTTTAGCGCAGGCAGGCTTCAAAAGCGACAGAACGGAGGATGAGGATGAGTTGAACTCGCGATCAGTGCTGGGATTACAGGCTAGCGGTTCTCCACCGGTTTATGTAGCTTTGAGGCTAGACAGGGCCTCGAGCAGTTAAGCAAGAACTGCTGCGCACACTGACCACATCTCCAAACCGTGACGTTTCTCATTCCCGGCCTGTCATCCCGGCAGGACCCTCAGTCCTCCTCTGGTTCTTATTTGGTCCCTGGCTTTTCTGAACCTCAGTTTCTTTCTTGGAAAAGAAGCCGGCAAGTCCTGCTGATGGGAATGGGGAATGGGGGTGGTCGATTAGGAGTCCAGGACATCGCTCGTGTGGGAGCTCCACCCAAATCTTTCCAATGTGCCTTGGTCCCTGTCCCCGGACGCCTGGTCCACACCGCCCAGCTCCTCGCGGGGGCGGGTGTCGGGGCCGCGCGGGGAGTATGTGTGTGTGTGGGGGGGTGCGTTTGTTCCAGACGCGGGAGCGCGCCGCGCCCTGGGTCTGTTTCCCCGGCACTTTCCTGTTACTTTCCAGCGGGGAGGACAGTTCCGGGGAGGGCCCTGCCCACGCCCGCTGCATAAAGGCCCAGCCCAGCCAGCCGCCACAGCCCTTCGTCAGCCCAGACGCTATCCGTTCCGCGCCACCATGAGGGGCGCCAGCTGGCACCTCTTGCTAGGTGAGACCTCGGGGTTGCGCGGGGCCGGGAGGGAGCTCGCGGGACGTGGCCAGGCGGGGCAGGGACAGGCAAAGCCCGTGCACCTGTGCGCCCCAGAAGGCTCTCAAGGGGTGCCAGGTCCTGATGGGCTTGAGTGTTGCGAATTTGGAGGCTAAGAGGGAGAAACTGAGGCACGGGGACAGTTAAAGGGGGTGGCAAAGCGGGCATGGTGTCACAGGGCATTAGGGAGGCTGAGGCAGGAGGGTCACCAATTTCAGGTCAGCCTGGGCTACACAGCAAGACTCTGTCTCAAAAGAACAAAAGAAAAAGAAATGCAGGCTAGGGGCTAGGGTGGTGCCTAGGTTAAGAGCATTAAGAGAGGACCTGGTTGGGTCCCAGCACCTATATGGCGGCTCACAAGTGTCTGTAACTCCAGTTCTAGGGGATCCACACTCTCTTCTGCTTCCACAGGCACCAGACATGCAGTGCACAAACATGCATGCAGTACAGAAACATATATGTAGTGCATAAACATACATGCAGGCAAAACACATACAGTAATAAAATACAAAAATAAAATACAAAATACAAAAATACAAAAATAAAAAGAAATGTAGGTTAAAGTACACTTTGCATGTTGTTGCCCATACAGGCACTCTTAATGCCAAGTTAAACCCATGTGAGAATGCCCATTTTCTTTGAGGGTGGGAATTCCCCCTCCCCCAGTATGTCCCCTGCTGTCTCAGTGCCAGGAACCCTGCAGAGAAGCTCCTTGGGATTTGCCTGGGACTGAGCTGTTGGCTGAAGGGATCTTACCAGGCTGTGGTTTGAACTTGGCTTTCATTGTGACTTTCTTGGTCTCCTTTCCTACCCCACCCTGGGTGCCTTAACCGTCGTTTGACTTCTAAGTTACCTAAGTAACTTGACAACAAACAGTGAAAAAAATGGAACTTGGGACACAAACTGGGGTTACCCCAAGATATGGAACTTGGAGCACAAACTGGGGTTACCCTAACCACAATGACTGGCCAGTGTGCTAGTAGCAGGTGGCAGGTGGCAGGCAGCTCAGTGGCTGTGGGCTCTGGAGCCAGGAAATAGAGTCCCAGCATATCACAGTTGGTGACAAACAGCTGCAGAGGCCTGCCTGGTTGTCACTAGGCTGGGTCACAGTGACCTTGGGCTGCACTTTCCTCTGTAAAATAGTACAAGACCAGCTGCATTTTACCATATTGTTTCAAGGGCCAAGAGTTTGTATACAAACTTTCTGGTTTACAGTTTGAATTAACTGACTGTGGGGGTGTGGTGTCTGTGTCTGCTATCAGAGGACCCAGGTAGTAGAGGCCAGAGGCTCAAAAATTCAAGGTTCTCTGCTGCATACTGAATTTGAGACCACCTAACACCTTGTCTTAAAAACCAACCAACCAGCCTAGCTAGCTGGTGTCTCAGGTTTTAAATCCCAGCACCAGAGAGGCTGAGGCAGGAAGGAGGCTTCTAAGACCCTGGGAGTTGGAGGTCAACCTGGTCTACATAGTACACAATGAGATACTGTCTCAAAACAAAAACACACACACTGGTATACACACACACACACACACACACACACACACGCACACGCGCGCTTAAGTGGACACTTTTATTATTGTGATTATTTTTTCTGTGTGAGATGTTCAGATGTCTCTGGCAGGAAGCACCAAGGCTGCCCTACCCCCACTTCTGGATTCCCTAAGCAGGAGTCCCTTGGCTCCAGTCTGAGCTTGGGAATTTGAACCAGATGTGCCTGGGAGCAGAAGGGAACAGTTCTGCTCCTGTTTGATTAATTTCCAAGTCTCCAGATGTAGGCGATCTGGCCAACAGCTTTAGGATGGTCGGGTAGAACCCAACCCAGCCCAGGGGACAAGGAACCCACCCTGACTTAGGTAACTATCACTCAAGTCTACTGTCCCGTCTCTGGCCTGGTTTGACCACTAATCTTCTAAGCTCCAAGCCTCAGTTTCTCTATGTGTAGATTGGACAAAACCCCAGCCCCTACCTCCTGATCCTCCTGATCTCTGATGTTGCTCTGAGTCTGTTTGTTTAGTTATTTGTTTTTTGGGTTTTTTTTCTTTTGGTTTGTTTGTTTGTTTTTAGACTTTTTTTTTTTTTTTTGGTTTTTTGAGACAGGGTTTCCCTGTGTAACCCTGGCTATCCTGGAACTCACTTGTTAGACCAGAAATCTGCCTGCCTCTGCCTCCCGAGTGCTGGGATTAAAGGAGTGAGCCACCACTGCCCCTGTTGTTTGTTTTTGTAAACAAAGTTTCAAGTTGGCTAACTTGAACTTCTGGTCCTCCTGTCTCCACCTCTGAGTGCTGAGATTACAGATTTGTGTAACAAGGTCTGACTTCATTTTGAGTCTGTTTTGATTTTAGTTTTGAGACAGGTTTTGGTGCTGTAGCTGTGTAGCCCTGACTGGTTTTGAATGTGTTCTAATCCCCCTACTTCTGTCTTGTTAAGATAGGGTCTTCCAACATAGCCTTGGCTCCCTAGGTAGACTAGGCTGGCCTCCAGCAGAGTTCTCCCACAATGCTTCACCAGTGTTGGCACTGAAAGTGTGCATCACCACGCCCTGGCCACAGTTCTGAGTCTTTTGTTTGTTTGTTTTTCGAGACAGGGTTTCTCTGTGTAGCCCTGGCTGTCCTGGAACTCACTCTGTAGACCAGGCTGGCCTCAAACTCAGAAATCCACCTGCCTCTGCCTCCTGAGTGCTGGGATTAAAGGCGTGCGCCACCACTGCCCGGCAACAGTTCTGAGTCTTAAAGAAATTACTTAAGGGGCTGGAGAGATGGCTCAGTAGTTAAGAGCACTTGCTGTTCTTTCAGAGGACAGAGATCAGTTCCCAGGAACCACCCAGTGGCTCACAACCATCTTTAACTCCAGTTCCAGGGCATCCAGTGCCCTCTTCCTACCTATCCATGCCCCAGGCAATATACAAGCACACAGAACATCCATATGCCTAAAAATAAATCAATATTACCTTTTCAAAAGTGACTTGAGGGCTGGAGGGAGGCCTCCGTTAGTAAATGATTTGGGTGAAGGAGACTGGATGTGATGACACACACTTGTGACCATAGTGTCTATCCCTGGGGCTTGCTGGCTAGCTAGCCAAGCCTGCTTGGTGAGCGGAGGTTCAAGGTGGAAGGCACTGTGGCTGTTCACACACCGACACACATACTGGTACTGGACTTTAGGAACTGTGAATTGCCCCGGGGCTCAGCATGAAGGGAAGTCATTTTGTGGTCTGTCCTGAAAAGAGGAATTGAGTTCTGATGGATGTGGGAAGAGAAATTCAGCTCAGTGGCCCAAGAGAAGGAAGAAAGAAGTCTGACAACTGCCTGGCTGGAGTGCCCTGCCTCAGAACACCCCAGCTTTGAGGGAGTGAATTTCACCCAGAGCCTCTCCATTGGCCTGAGGGAAACCCAGTCAGACAAAGACGGAGCTTTCAGGGGACCCTCTGAGCTCACTGTCCCTGTCCCACCAACCCGGGCTCATAGTGGCTGACCCCAGGAGTCCCCTGGGAACCTGGCGTGCAGCCAGCCCAGTGGTGGGTGAATCATCCAGGAAGTGACTCACCCATCCCCCCCACCAGCCCTTCTCCCGAGGGCTCCCTCTAGGATTCCTGTCCTTGGGATTATTTTCTTGCTGTTGTATTCCCCATGTTGGGATCAACTCTGTCCCCTAACCGATCCCCCAGCCTCCTGCCCCCAGGACAATTTCCTTCCCAACTTTCTGTCTGTACCCCACCCCCACTTTTTTCTTCTGTACTGAAAGGGAAACCAGGTATTCATGGCTGCCAGGCCAGCACCTTCACACATACTACACGCCAATTTTTTCTTGGTTTTAATTCTGAGACAAGCATCTACTCTCTGTAGGCCAGGTTAGGGACTTCCAATCCCCCTGCGTCAACACCCCAAGTAGTTGGCATTGAATGGCAGCCCTGCCGCCTGGCTTTCCATTCTCTCTCCCTCTTTAGATGTGTTTGGTTTGTGTTTATGAGTGCTTTGCTTGCATATATGTGTATGCACCACATGTGTGCTTGTGCCCTTGGAGACCAGAAGAGGGCACCGAAGTCCCTGGGACTGGAGTTACAGGCTGTTATGACTCACCAGGTGGGTGCCGGAAATTGAATCCTGGGTCCACAGGAAGAGCAGCCAGGGGCTCTTAACTGCCAAGCCATCTCTCTAGCTGCTAGTTTGGTTTTGGTTTTGTTTGTTTTGTCTTAGTTTGTGTGTGTGTGTATACAGTGCGCATGTGTGCATGTGTGTGAATGCGTGTGTGTGTGTGTGTGTGTGTGCGCGCGCGCGCGCGCGCGCGCGCATGCTCACATGCCATGACACCCATGTTGAATCAGTGCTCTCCTTTCACCATGTGGGTCTCCCACTCCCTTGTTTCAGTCAGGTTTCTGCTAAGCTACCCAGCCTGCCCTTGAGTTTTGTGTAGCTTTTAACTGAGGAGCCCCTGCCCCAGCAGCCTCCTGCCCTGGTGGCCTCAAGCCACCACGTTACCCTGCTTGCCTTTATGTCCTGCTTGTCATCTCCCTCCCGGTCAGTTCCTTTCTACCCCTGCTTTCTTGAATGCCTGTCTCTAGTGGCTGCTCTGTTACCCAGTCTCGCCTTGGGTGGGATGCCTGACAACCACAGCGAGGCATGGAGTGTGTTCAACAGTCACCCACCCTCCACCGCAGCCACTTCCTGTGTGTGAAGAGCCCTCTCTGACATGGGACCTCGGGGTCCTGCAGTTGACAGTGGGTACAGATGTGGTGTTGAGAGTCAGAGCTTCAATGGGACCTGGGAGACATAGCCCAAGCTTTCCCTAAAAAAATGGCAAGGGTCTGGCCTGGTGTCATAGGCCTGGGCCAGCTCCTCAGAACACTGAAGCAGGGGGATTTCAAGTGAAAGCCCAGCCTGAATTTAGGAATAAAGTAAAGACGGGGTCGGAACTGAGGCCCCACGGGTTCTCTCCCAGCATTTTGAGACAAAATGCTAGAAAACAAGCAAAACAGAGAGGAAGTGTAAAAGACGGTATCACACTGGGGCATGGGGGCACACACCTTTAATCCCAGCACTGGGGAGACAGAGGCATCTGGATCTCTGGGAGTTCTAGGACAACCAGAGCCAGTGTTAATTGTGGGGGATTGGTTAGTGCTGCTGTGTAATCAAATGTTATACACTGGCCCCCAAGGTCTGGTTGCCCCGTGAGGAGATACTCACGTACACCTGTTCTGTTGTATAAACCTTGACACCCCCCTTCCCAAGTTATCCCTCATTGGTTAATAAAGATGTCTCCAGCGTGGGCTGGGCAGAAGAGATGGGCAGAGGTTCTCAGACTTGAGGTCTCAGGCAGGGACCACAAGGAGAATGAGGGAGAAAAGGAAGTTTCCATGGGGTAGTGTGGATCGTGAACACATGGCTACAAGGGCTGACCTGATAGAGTAGGAGCAGCCCAGGCCGAACATGGCGAGTGATGTCTCAGGATTATTGACAGGGAAATTAGACAAAATAGCATAGAGGGTAGATATCTGCCCAGCTCTGGTGCTTTTAAGCTTATTTTAAATCTAAAGGTTTTTGTGTCTTTGATTTGGGAACCATCTGGTCTAAGTAGGGTTGAAACCCCTAATAGATAAAGTCAAAAAGGGGTGCAGCAAACCCCCATGATAATAACTACAACAAATTGGCACCTCACATTAGGCGCCAAATGTAAAATAATATTTATTAGACTTATCCCCATGTAGCTTCAAATGAATGATACTCAAACTATGATATTTATTTATTAGGCTCTGCACAATTACTGGAGGATTACCCCTAATCTAAATCTCTAACTATAGTCTGGCTACTACCCCAACTGTGCTCCACAAATACTTGTTTGAAATTCTCTGGGTTATTTCTGCTCCAGCAGTCTGGCATCCTGGGGAGGCATTTCACTCTGGCACGTGCTGCTGGTCCATCACGACTTACGGAGATTGCCTGTTCTCCCTCATCTTTTCCTCCTCTGAGACCCTTCTCTTTCTCCCCTCTCTCCTGCTCTGTGCTCCCTGCCTGTGACCCCCAGGCCTGAAACTCAAGCCTCACCTCCCCAGTAACTGGGAGCAAGGTTCACACAACAAATTCTGGTATAGGCGAGGATCTTGGAGCAACCAGATCTTGGGGTACAGAATTTAGCACTGAGTACAAGCAGCACCAGACCAACCCCTACAGTTAATTGCTTAGCCGTGTAGGGTTTGTCCCCATAAAGCCAGCCCATCGTCTTCTCCATCCCCACAGAGAGACTGAGGGAGAGAGAGAGGAAACTATATCCAACATCCAACTGTGACCAAGGGGTTCCTCTGTCCACCCCATAGGCCTGGAGAGCCAAGCCTAGCTTCCTGTTCCAGATCCCTCTGGTCTCCAGGTCCTGGGCTGGCCCACAGCCCACTACGGGTACTGGTCCTCTGGCTATGGGTGTCTGAGCCACAGGAGACAACACTTGAGTTGTATATTCTTTTCTCTCTGTTTTGTTTTTGAGGCAGAACCTCACTGTGTAACTTAGGCGAGTCTCAAACTCACATCTGGAAACTGGCATCTGGCTATTTATTTATTTATAGATAGGATTCATGTAGCCTAGGTTGGACTTAACCTTGATGTGTAGCCAAGAATGATTTCAAACTTCTGATCTTCCTGCACTCCTTCCCATATATTGGGGTTCCAGGCATGAACCCCATTCTTAACTATGCAGTTTGTTGTCATTGTTATTATTATTATTTGCTTGTTTAGTTTTTTAAAAAGATCTATTATTTATGTTTATGAGTGTTTGTCTGCATGTATGTCTGCTTAACAGGAGAGGGTATCAGATTCCATTACAGATGGTTGTGAGCTGCCATGCTGGAGCTGGGAATTGAACTCATGACCTCTGGAAGAGCAGCCAGTACTCTAAATCACTGAACTATCTCTCCAGCCCTGGCTGGCTGATTGTTTGTTTCATTTTTGATTTTGAGATAGGATCAGTTTTGAGCTCCTAATCCTCCTACCTCAGCATCCTGAGTGATTGAACTATAAGCAAATGTTATTAGGCCCACCCCCCGGGTCTGTCTTTTTGTATTAGCTACAGAACCTCAGTCTGGGCAGGGTCATCACCCGATGCCCACAGATGGGCCTCCTGTCCCTGCTCTGGCTTTCTGCTGACCGTCTTTTACTCTTTTTGCAGTGGTGTGCATTTTACTGTGCCTCTCAGGAGCTGGGACCCAGAGGGTGGAAAGTAAGTGCACTGGACACAGGGCGACACAGCCACCTGGGGAAGGGATCCCACTGCCAACCACAGAACCTGGGGAGGGTGTGAGCAGACACCGGGGAACTGTGGGGCCCTCCTCACACCTAAGATTCTGTTCTCGGTGGCACTTCCCCTCTACTGGGCCTCCTTTACTTTCTTACCAGAGTATCTGTCCTTCACAGACTGTGCCAAGTGGTGTCCTGACAACTCAAAATGTGTCAGTTCCAGAAGTTGTGTCTGCAAGCCTGGCTTCAGCTCAGAGGTGGAGGTGATCACTAACCCCTCAGAGAGCTGTGAAGGTACAAAGGCTCGGGGATGGGCACATGAAGAGATGACAAGGTGTGGTCTGGGGCCAGGGGGTTTATCCTTCGTCAAAGACAGAGAAAGAAAGCAAAGTGGTGAGGCAAGAAGTGAAAAGAGGGGCTTCCTGAGAGGAGTTCTAGGGGTCTGTGCCCGAACTTGGCTTTAGGAACCAGAAGGAGAAGGCTGGCCTTCCATGCCACTCCCACATTGGTATTGTTCAAATCCCAGGTTCCATCCAAAGGACCGAGAGGAGCAGTGCAGACCAATCAGCTTCAGGAATAGCTTGCTAATGAGTAGAGCCCATAATTTTTCCCAGAAGATACCAACTCATCAGCAGTTCCTGGACTGGTAGTCAGGAAGGGATGGGAGTCTCCTCCTGGGGAGAACTTTCAGGTCTGGGAGTTGACCCCTGTTTTTTTGTAGACATCAACGAGTGTTTACTATCTGAATTTTCCTGTGGACCATTTGCCACGTGTAAGAACTCAGAGGGGAGCTATTCCTGCGTCTGTAACCTGGGATATAAGCTCCTTTCTGGGGCAGAATCTTTTGCTAACAGGAGTGAGAACACATGTCAAGGTAAGAGCCCCCCCTATGCCTCACCTCACCATTGTCAGCTTCTAGGTTACCAGCATGTACACTGCAGCAGCCACAGGGCCCTGGTGTTGGTTCCGCCCCTGTGGTTTGCTCTGGGTCTTGTGTTACATCCACGAGCATAGAACTGCAGGGAGTAGGGGAGATTCGGGATACCCTTCCAAGGCCTCATCCTGATATCTGTGTGTGACTCAGAAAACCCTGTTTAGTTGGGTAGTGTGGCACACGTCTGTGATCTAACACTTTGGAGTTTGAGGCTAGAATATGCTAGCAATGCATATGTAGTGAGTTCCAGGACAGCCAGGGCTATGGAGAAGACCCTGTCTCAAAAAACCAAAAATAGCCCGGTGGAGGCAGCACATGCCTTTAATCGCAGCATTCAGGAGGGAGAGGCAGGAGGATCTCAGTGAGTTTGAGGCCAGCTTGCTCTACAGCATGAGTTCCAGGACAGCCAGGGCTACATGGAGAAACCCAGTCTTGAAAAACAAAATCAATGAATCAAACAAACAAATAGAAAAAATTTTCCACACTTCTCTCCCAGGGTCTTCTGTCTGTCTCTAACAAAGATGTTTGTTCTGTGTTTATTAAATGGCACAGAGACACACAGCATGGCAAAGGAATGAGGGATTCTCTACAGAAGTCTTTAACAGAATTTTACAAGGGAAAAATAACTTACTCAGAACAGCAAACGATGGCAGACAGACATCACCCTATATCCACAAGCTGTTTCTAGCCTCTGTGGGAGAGATTTGTTGTATAATAGGCTGTTCTCAACCTATTGGTTGTTTTCAGGAAATGATTACCACACATACTGGCACACACAAAGGCACACGTGTACATTATTCTGGGCCAGGAGATGAAGAGTACATAATTTAAGATTGAAGCTATGCATTTAGATTAGGTTGTAAAAGTTGATTAAATGGGAAATCTAAGGCACAGTAAGGTTGGTAACATTGTTTCTCTTAAAGGCTGGTTAAACTTTAACAGGCTGAGCACACAGTAGGGCAGCAGGTTATGTACATAGTCTTAAGTGATCTCAAGGCAGATTATTAACTTGATGGCAAGATCTAAGAAAAAGTTTGTTCTCTTTGAACGCAAAAGACATTTTCAAAGCCAGGTGTAAGGCACACTACTTCAAACCCAACAGTAGAGGCTGGCAGAGCTCAGTGAGTTTGAAGCCAGCCTGGTCTACATAGTGAGTTCCAGGACAGCAGAGCTACATAATGAGACCCTGGCCCTATGAGAGAAACAGAGAGAAAGAGATTGATTTTTCAGAAAAGTGTTATGCCTACATGAGGTGACAACAGGAATCTCCATGGACCCCAAGGAAGGTGACAGAAAACATCCAGCTTAGAGCAGAACTCATTCAATGCCTGGGGTGCTGAGCCATCACCGAGCACTGCAGACTCCATCCTGCATTGCTTGGAAGACATACTCACCTGGATCGCACACAAAAGATGGCAGGATTCGTTGGGCCATATCCTCTTCTTCTTCTCTACTGCTTTGTTCTGGAAGTTCAGAACTCCTTGTGTCCATCTGCATCTCATTTGCATAAGCCACCATCCTTCTGTCATCTCATCTCATTTGCATAAGCCACCATCTCTCTGTCCAACTGCATCTCATTTGCATAAGCCAAAGGAATGGCATTCAGAATACTCTGCACCTACCACAAGCACGGTCCACTGCAGTGTCTGTCCTCTTCCCAGCATCAGTGGACACTGGGATGACACCTGTGCCCTCCAGGATCCACTCAGTTACTACTGCGCCTGGAAATCTCCCCGAACAGCCAACTACAGTGCGGCAGACACAGCTGGGAGACTCAGAAGAGAGGACACCCAAGGGTAGGCCACATTCCCTGCCATTACTTCTCCGGAAGACAGACAGTACTTGATACCCGGACTCCCTCTTTGGTTAGCCTTGCCCATTGCTCTACCCAGTCACCGTTCTGACTATCCCCAGCAATTCTGGTTCCTTGAATACAGCATAGAATGGCACAGCCAGATTGGACAGGGTGACATCAACCCCCACCACCACCACCCCCCCCCCGCCCCAACACATACCCAAGAGAGTTGAAGGCTAGCACAATGCAAGAGAAGGTGTCATGAGAATCGTTACTTCATAACCTACCTTTACCTGATGATGTCAACCACCCACAGCTGCCAGGCCAGACAGTTCAGTATAAGAAGAAAGCTGGGCTACACTCAGCACATCCCCAGGTCTGTGGCCATGACAAAAAAAGAGAGGACAGAAATATATATCACTTGTGCCCTCAGTGGTACATCTCCCTCTCTGGGCACTGTGATCTTGAAGGGCTGGCTTCAGTGGAATAGACGTTCTTACCCTCTATAACCTCAGCCAGGTGGTGCCTGGCTGCCCATCAGCCCACAGCTAGCTCCCATGGCGTGGCATCATGGATATCTAGTGTTATCCCTCTTGCCCTGCCTCTCCTGTTGAGTTTCTTTCTAGAGGAAGTGTGACTTGGGGGAAACACTCAATCCTTCTCCACTGACAGAGGTCTGGGGACCTAGTGTGACTGAGGCTAGCATAGTCCTGAAGGTTCCTGGAAGTCTATGTAGAACTCTGCAAGGGAACAGTACCCTGTACTGTTCTGAGTGGGGACAGAGGCTACCATGGGTAATACAGAGTCTCCCCTCCCCCCTGCACTAGCTCCTAGAGGTCATATGTAGCCTTCACCCCAAATCTTCAGACTGGGATACTGATAGCTGCCATGCTTCTGTTGCTAGCAGTTAGGGAATCTTCAACTGCTTCCCCCTATATCCAGACAATAGACTCAGAGCTACCATGGACCCTAATTGATGCCTTTATATGAATTAGAAGGTGGTCTTCCCACAAGGAAGAGATTGAAATGTTCCAGATGCTTCTGCATCATGGAATGTGGCCAACCTTGAGCCTGAGGCCTCAACTTCAAGCACATAATCCCTTCTGCTTCTTCTCATGAGTAGATGAGGATCTGAATCCTAGAGTCTGTCAGGAACATAGTGTTCGCACCAACCCAGGGTAGCTACTCATACACAGGTGTACCCGGAAGGTATACACAGGTGTGTACCCGGAAGGTATACACAGGTGGAAGTCCATCCAGAAGAAGTCGTAAGACTGGACAGGAGCTGGGAGGAGGCACAGTTTGTTAGCCTGAAGAGGGAGATCTTCAGGGTCCCTGGAACTCCAAGAATTATGAAGACTCCCTTGAGGACTCAGCTCCCAGCAACATGTTACTACAGGGTAGGGAGGCCTCAGGAACTCCGTGGAGCTCCCAGATCTCAGCTCTTCCTCATCTCTGAGAGCAGTATCACATCCTGTTCTGAGAAAGACTAAAAAGTAACAGAGGCCTCGGTCAAGAAGTCCAGTGCTGTGACTCAGTCTCCATCCTGGTTTTACCTCCTCTAAATTGGGTCCCCTGATCTTTGCTGGGCCTGTCCTGCAGAAACCACCATGAAGTGCTCTGCAGGTAAAGTTGAAGATCACCAGGTGGTAACCAAATCTTTGGCAGTGAGAAGATGAGAAAGTGATACAGTGCACAGAGGAGTGAGTGGGGGCAGGGATGACCCTTTGGTTTTGTTCTCAGATGTGAATGAATGCACCTCCGGGCAAAACCACTGCCACCAATCCACCCACTGCATCAACAAATTGGGCCGCTATTCTTGCATCTGTCGCCAAGGCTGGAAACCTGCTCCTGGATCTCCCAATGGCCCAGTCAACACAGTGTGTAAAGGTCTGCATGCAACCTAAGGACTCACAAACACAATAGCTAATCTCACGTACAAGATTTGTTTATTTTAACCAAGTGTGCTGACACATGCCTTTAATCCTACCACTTGGAGGGCAGCAGAGGCAGGCAGATAGATCTCTGTGAGTTCCAGGGCCATTTCATTGTATGTATGGGTGTTTATCTGTGCACCATGTGGATGCGGGTGCCCAAGGAAGCCAGAGGAAGCTTGTCAGATCCTCTGGAACTGAATCCACAGGTTAACTCTGAACCATCTCTGCAGCTCCTGTGTTTTATCAAAGCAATGAAGGGAGGCTCTGTGGGGCCAGGGCTTAATCTCTTGAGGCTAAGTTTGGAAAACTGTGGGGGTCCAGGAAAGGAGCTGGGGTACCAAGGGGAAGCCCTGGGGAACCCCAGATGCCTCCATTTACTAAAAGTTCATAGTTCATATTTTCTCACATACCTCTATACTCCTTAGGTCTCTCACATCCCCTGCCGGTCGTGGGGTGAGGCCACAAGGGGTTAGTACCTCAGGCCAGAGACTGTAGCAGTGCCAAAGGAGGTTCTAACACCTTCCTTGTGTCCCCAGATGTGGATGAGTGCAGCTCTGGGCAACATCAATGTCACAGTTCCACCATCTGCGAAAACACCCTGGGCTCCTACAAGTGCCGCTGCCGCCCAGGTTGGAAGCCAACTTCTGGGTCCCTCAATGGACCAAAGAACACCATATGCCAAGGTACCTGACCCAGTTACACAGACTGTATGTCCCACAAGTGTGCTCTGAGATTACTGAACTATAATCCTGTCTCCACAGAACCACCTTTCCCTACCTGGACACTGCTGCCCACAGCCCACAGCCAGGTGAGTAGCCAGTGGAGACCAGGAGGTTGGACTCTTTCACACAACCTGTCCATCCCCCATCAGCTGTGCAGCCGCCCACCCATGACCTACCATTTCCCTTCCCAGACTCTCTCAAGATTCTCTGTTGAAGTCCAGAATCTGCTCAGAGACTTCAGTCCAGCCACGACCAACTACACCATCCAGGTGAGGGGGACTCTGGGGACCCTGGAACAAGCCACAGGCTTCAGGGCAGTCTAACAGCATTCCATCCATCCAAGCAGTACTTCTGGTTTGGGACACATGGGTCTGACTATTGTGTAGCCACGTGTGTGGCTATTACACAGGGTTTATAATGGCAGTGACTGAGGCAGTTAAGACTGGAGTTAAGCAGAGCATGGTGGTCCATGCTGCTTGGAACCTAAAGAAGGATCTCAAATTTCTGAGATACACATCGAGACCCTGAAAACAAACAGACAACAGGGCTGGGATGGCACAGTTGGTAGAATGCTTGCCCAACATGCAAACCACCCTAGGGTTGGCCCCCAGCAGAGAATAAACAAGGTGTGGTGGTATATGATATGCTTGTAACCCCAGCAGGTAGAGGCAGGAAGATCAGAAGCCCAAGGTCATAAGTTTCAATATTATAGGGCTGGGGGCATGGCCCAGTGATAGAGCACCAGCCTAGAATCCCCAGAGAGGGGCTGGGGGCGTGGCTCAGCAGAGCTTTGGCAGTCACTATGCCTGCTGGTGTATATGTGCTGTTGTAACATGCAGGCGCACAGGGACATAAACTTCCTTGTTTTCTGGCTACTCTGTAAGTCTTAATGCATCCCCCAGCTGGTTCTCCAGGCAACCCATGTGACTCTCCACTGTCTGCTGGTGGGAAGAGAGGTCAGGGTCCTTCATTTAGACCCTGTGGTTCAAAACCTCAACAACTCTGTCACCCATCACCCCAGAAACTCATTGAGGCTGTGGACAAGCTGCTGGAAGACCCCATGGAGGCTGAAACCCAACAAGTAGCCACCCAGTTGCTCTTGAACCTGGAGCAGAGCCTTCGGACCTTGGCCCAGTTCTTACCCAAAGGCTCTTTCACTTACACTTCCCCTTCAAACACTGGTAAGCCTTCTTCCTGGCCCACCCCCAGGCACTATCCGTGGTTTCCCCAATCATGTCCCTGTCTCTTCAGAACTGTCCCTGATGGTCAAGGAGCAAGACAACAAAGAGGATACCACAGTGCACCACAACCAAGCTTGGATGAAGCTGAACTGGGCTGTGACAGCTGGAGCCAAAAGCTCAGAAAATGGTAGGGGTCCAGGGAGGGTGTCTGCCAGGGAAACCAGGGTGAGGCCTGGAGTGCAGGACGGGTAGACACCAGCCCATCGGGAGGAGTACGGAGAGAGGACAGGGGTCAAGCCTGCATGTCTGTCCCCAGGCTACTCCGTGGCAGGCATCCTGTCCATTCCAAACATGAAAAACCTGCTGGCCAACACCTCCTTGAACGTGGAGCAGAGAAGGGCCATCTTGGAGGACTTCTATGAAAGCCCAGTTCCAAGTGTCTCATTTGAGATCCTCTCAAACATCAATTCCATCTTTCTGACCAACACGGACACTGAGAAACTCTCCTCGACTGTCACATTCAAGCTCAACTTTACTTCTGTGAGTCCTCGAAAGAGAGGGAGGGGAGTGAAGGGGAGGGCAAGCTTTGTGGTTCACCCCCTAACCAAAGTCAGGGCAGAGTCTCTTGACCCACATGGTACGAGAGAACCAACTCCCAAGGTTATCCTGACTCCTTCCTCCAGCACACACACAAAATAAATGTAGTAAAAATCACTAATACTACATAAAAAATTAAAATCACGGCTGAGTTTGGTGACACATGCCTTCAATTCTAGTACTTGGGAGGGCCTCTGAGTTTGAGGCCAGCATCGTCTACAGAGACCCTGTTCCAGAAAAAAAAAAACCAAACAAACCTAAGAGATAAAAAAAGAAGTAAAATCTGATCTGGGTCTTGTGGCACAGGCATTTTACTGTCAGCTGCTGGGAGGCAGGAGGTTCAAGGTTCAAAGCCTGCCTGAACGAGAGTCAACTTAAGGCCCACCCGAGCAACTTGGCAAGACCTTGTCTTCAAACTCAGTGCTACAGTTGGTTGGCATTCAGAATGTCCCTGGGTTCAGCCCCTAGTACTGCTGAATTGAATGAATGAATGAGTGGGTGAGTGAGTGAATGAATGAATGAGTGAACAGATAAGTGACTGTCAGGCAAGGCCAGTAGTTAACTCAATGGTAGAATGCTTACCTGTCATGGTAAGGTTACAGGGTTTGGTCCTCAGTATTATAAAATGTTTAAAAAGGGGCTGGAGAGATGGCTCAGCGGTTAAGAGCACCATAGGCTCTTCCTAAGATCCTGAGTTCAATTCCCAGCAACCCCATGGTGGCTCACAACCATCTGTAATGGGATCTGAAGCCCTCTTCTGCTGTGTCTGAAGACAGCGACAGTGTACTCATATACATAAAACGAATTTTTTAAAAAATGTATTCTGGATCTGACAAGATGGCTCGGTGGGTAAAGGTGCTTTTTGCCAAGCCTCAATTTAATTCCCAGCCTGCATTGGGACCTACATGGTAGAAGAAAACCAGTTCTCATGAATCACCCTGCGCCGTCCATATGCCTGCTGTATATAGTACAAGTGCAGCCCCCATCAAAGTAATTTTTAAAAATTACCCGTTCCCCTGTTTGCCTGCATGTATGTCTGTGCACTACATGTATGCCTAGTCCCATGGAGGCCAGAGGGCATCCCATTCCCTGGTACTGGAAGCAGACCCTTGTGGGTAGAGTGAGCCACCGGGTGGGTGCTGGGAATTGAACTTGAGTCCCTTGAACCAGCCAGTACTCTCAACCACTGAGACATTTCTCCAGCCCTTGCACCCCCATCTACCCCTGTATATGAGACAAGGTCTCACTATGTATTTCTGGCAGGCTTGGAACTCAGATCCACCTAGGTTCACTGTAACTGCTTGGATTAAAGACGTATGCCACACCTAGCTATATACATGTTAATTTTCCAAGTTAAAAATTGATCTGGGCTGGTGATATAGCTCTGGTGATATTGGTGGAATGTTTGTCTAACATGCACGAAGGCCAGGATTCGAAGTCTAAAGTAGTAGATAAACTGGAGTCTCAACACTCAGGAGGTGGAAGGAAAAAAAGTCAGTGTCATCCTCAGCCACAGAGTGAGTTTGAGGACAACCTGGGGTACTATATTCAGGTAGTCTGATGACATCCAATAAACCTTGTTTTTAAATTAAAATCTGTAGGCAACCATTCCTGCTGGCTTTAATTTCTTTGGCATTTATTACCTGTTACTGCTTGTGATTTGTTTCAACTTCAAGGCAGGGTCCTGTTTCGTTGCTGGCTCCTCATGCTCTCTGAGCACAAAGTAGATATAGTTATGTCGCCAAAAGCAAGGGTCTCTGCTCAGCCCAGACTGACCCTAAGTATGCTGAGAGTGTGCTTCAGACACCCTAACCACCTATCTGCCCCGTAGGTGGAGTCAATTAAAGCACGTGAAGAACTGATATGTGCCTTCTGGAAAAGCCATGACGATGGGAGTGGGTACTGGGCCACTGACGGCTGCTCAATGAACGGCACTGGCTTCTGCCACTGCAACCACTTGACCAGCTTTGCCATCCTAATGGCTCAGTACCACGTGCAGGTAAGCGGTAAGCCCCGAACCCACAGGTAGCCAGGTCTGCCTAGACAGGACCATGGTCTCCACTCAAGGGTATTGTTCAAGCAGATCCCTTTGGATGGCCCCATGCCCTGCTTCTTAGTTCCTCCCCTGGAATTCTCTTTATGACCCAGTAGATGATAGATGCAGGCCTGTCTGAGTCCCTACACAACTGTCAAGTACTGCTAAAACCACACCAGTGTGGGCAGATGAGATGGGTCAGTGGGTAAAGGTGCCTTCAGGCAGCCAACCTAATAACTTGACTTCCATCTCCAGAAAACAGTGGCAACAGATACTTCACCCCCCAAGCCCGCATAGACCTGTGACAAAAAAAAAAAAAAAAAGGCCCTGTGTATGTCCTAGGTAGTGTAGCTTCCTGAACATGGCCTGGCTTGAATTAGCCAGTTGGCCTTGTGGTCCAAGACAGGATGTGAGATCTTTGACTTTTCATAGGTAGGAGGGGCCCAACTGGGTTTTCGAGTATAGGGAAAGAGGAGCACCCCCTCGGAGGGGTGAGGGAGCACCACCCATCCTGGTTGCCTGTCCCTAGGATCCAAGGCTGGAACTGATCACCAAGGTGGGGTTGTTGCTGTCCCTGATCTGCCTGCTGCTGTGTATCCTGACCTTCCTGCTGGTGAAGCCCATCCAGAGTTCTCGAACCATGGTGCACCTGCACCTGTGCATCTGCCTTTTCCTGGGCTCAGTCATATTCCTGGTCGGTGTTGAGAATGAAGGGGGTGAGGTACGTTCCTCTCTTGACCTCACTAGAGATGGGGTCAAGTCCTCGGAGTAAGGTAGCCTGGGATCAGGCTGGGGCTCAGTGTGGAACCAGAACCTGATGGAGCCCAGCTGCTGGGGTATGAGGCTTTGAAGCCCAGAGGTCCTGCCCTGCGCTGACTCTAACTCTCCCTACCCACAGGTGGGCCTGCGCTGCCGCCTGGTGGCTGTGCTGCTGCATTTCTGCTTCCTGGCCGCCTTCTGCTGGATGGCACTGGAGGGCGTAGAGCTCTACTTCCTGGTGGTGCGTGTGTTCCAAGGCCAAGGCCTAAGTACATTGTACCGCTGCCTGATTGGCTACGGGGTGCCCCTCCTCATCGTGGTCATCTCAGCAGCTGTCAAAATTGATGGCTATGGGCATGCAACATAGTGAGTGTACTGATGTTAGGTCCAGGCTGGGCGGGGCTGGGGCTGGGGCTGGGGCACTGATGAGGCACCTTCTCCTCTCCCAGCTGCTGGCTGGACTTCAGGAATCAGGGCTTCCTCTGGAGCTTTTCGGGACCCGTGGCATTCATCATTTTTGTAAGTACTCTCTGGGTACTGGAGGCCTGAGCAGCAAGACTGCTAACTACTTGCAGCCCGATAACCTGAGATCCATGATCCCCACCCAGTGTAATGCTGTCATTTTCGTGATCACTGTCTGGAAGCTCACACAGAAGTTTTCTGAAATCAACCCAAACATGAAGAAATTAAGGAAGGCGAGGTGAGAGGGAAGCTTTTGGGCAGAGGCAGGTGGAGGCTTGGGCTGAGCAGGTGAGCTTGGAGACCAGGCTGTCAGCTGCAGCTGTCCACACCCACAGGGTGCTGACCATCACAGCCATTGCCCAGCTCCTCGTGCTGGGCTGTACCTGGGGCTTCGGCCTGTTCCTCTTCAACCCCCATAGCACATGGCTATCCTACATCTTTACCCTGCTCAACTGCCTGCAGGGCCTTTTCCTCTATGTGACCCTCTGCCTGCTCAACAAAAAGGTAGGCTAACCAGAGCTGGCTACAGGAAGAGCCCAGGGTGGGAGGAGGCAGGGTCAAGCCTGAGTACCAAGCCCAGCTCCTTTCTTCCCCCATAACCTGGTGCCTTGGGCTCACAGGTGAGGGAAGAGTACTGGAAATGGGCCTGCATGGTTACTGGGAGCAAGTACACAGAGTTCAACTCTTCCACAACAGGCACCGGCACCAGCCAAACTCGAGTAAGGAGCTGGCCTGCAGCGGGGCTGGGAGGGCATGCGTGGGTGAGTGAGCTCAGCCTAAAGGGCCTCCTTCCTCTGCAGGCTCTCAGGCCCTCAGAATCAGGGATGTGAAGGCAAGTTCCATGCAGGACAGCAGCACATACTCAAGGGCATCACTCTGCCTTCTGTTCCTGCCATCCTCCCGCCTTTGGCCCCACTTCAGATAAAGGAATAAAGGGGTTTACCCAGCAATGAACAAGGGGCAAGGGACCACTGGTCCTGCTTCTGGTTACCTCTGCCCCACCACAGCTATTGCCTACCAGAGAAACAGAAGCCAGACAGCCCAGACCTGCAGCTCACTGCCTGGTACACGAGGCAGGCACAGGTAGTCCTAGGACAAAAGTGAAGGTCCCTTGAGACCTGGGCTAAGAGTGACAACGCCATGTTGGCCACTGAGGACCTGACTGCTGCTGAGGCTCACGGTACAGAGGCCTGGCTGCCCCATATCCAGGGCAGGGGGTCTCACAGTTAAAAGACTGTGTTTTCTAATTTTCTTAAACCTGTAAGCCTTCAATATTGACACACAATATTAAATATCAACTGATAAAAAAAAGATGGTATGCTTGCTGGTAGAGAGGTTTGCTGGCTTGCCCCCATTCCATGAGATGTTGACTGAAAGAAAGATGGCGCTGGAGCCAGGCATTGACAATAAAAGTTTATTCTTACATAGCTAAAGCTTTAGAACAGTAAAAACAGACACCGATTTGTCACCTAGGAAGAGGATCTGAAGCAGCAGGTGGGGAAGAGGGTGGCCATGGTGCCCTGGCTACACATATGGTTACCGGCTCTGCTCAACTGTAAAGACAAGAAAAGATACAGTGATATCCTCACTCCTTTGCTCCTGAAGCCCGGCTCCTCTGCCCAGAGTGGCCCCAGGCACTCACTGTATGTGGAGATATCTATTTCTTCTGGAAGCTCAGCCACATTCACTTCAAACCGGTCCTGAACATCATTAAGGATTTTGGCATCATTCTCATCAGATACAAAAGTGACTGCCAGGCCCTTGGTACCAAATCGACCAGCACGAGCCACCTGCAGAGAGACAGGGTCAGAGACAGGAGCTCCTCAGGATCTGAGGAAGGGTAAAAGGGAGGCCCTGAGCCCACCCACACTGGGAGGAAGCACTCACTCGGTGAAGGTAGGTATCTGAGTCCTCTGGCATGTCATAGTTGAAGACGATGTTGACTCGCTCAATGTCCATACCTCTGCCGAACAGATTAGTAGCCACCAGGATGCGACGCTGGAAGTCCTTGAACTGCTGGTATCTCGACAGGCTAGAGCGGGAGACAAGCAGAGGCATTAAACCCGAGTCCCCAGGTGAGCAGCCTTGGCCCCTGTGGACATCATGCACTCACCGCTCCTCCTGGGCCATGCCTCGGTGAATAGCGATAGCTGGGAAATTCTGCTCCACTAGGAGCTGGGCCAGGGCCATGCAGCGCTGCACAGACTTGACAAAGATCACCACCTGAAGAAGAATGGTGTTTAGGGCCATGGATAATCAATCACCCCACAGGCCCATATCTTGGTGCGGGCAAGGAAACCTCACCTGGTTAAACTCTAGCACGTCGAGGAGGTCGAAGAGCTTACGATTCTTCTCACTGTCCTTGAGCTTGACGTAATACTGCTGCAGCCCATGCAGTGTGAGCTTGGTCTCGTCGTCCACAAACACCTCCATAGGCTGTGTGGGAAGGGAAGCAGGAAGGGGCGAGTAGGGCTCACTTCTGGGCGTCTCATGTGCCCGGAACCTTCCAGGGAGCGGCTCCTCTGTATTGATGATTCCCAGAGGGCCTGTGGCACCCAACCTCAGTAAACAATTCTCTCCCAAAAGCCGGATGGAAGCTCTGCCTCTGGCTCAGGTGTGGACCACTCAGCTCCCAGTTTGACAAACCAGGGGAAGGAAGGAGGCTGGCGAAGCCTCCTAGCATCCTCCAGGCCATGAGAGCAGTGTGCTTGTCGCAGAGTGGCCCAGCCCATCAGGGGGGGCCAAAGCTGCTGCGCTGAGGTGTTGGCCACGGTGGGCAGGCAGCCAGCTGGGGCGTCACCCTACTCACATCCTGCATGAACTTCCTGCAGACTGGCCGGATCTCCTTGCTCAGGGTGGCGCTGAACATCATACACTGCTTCTCATGGGGTGTCAGACGAAAGATCTCCTGTACGTCCCGGCGCATGTCTGGATGGGATGCCAACAGACAGCAAGCCTGAGTGTCTTGTCTGACTAAGCAGACCCACACCAGAGAGGAACCAGCCCTTCCCAACCTGGGCCAGACAACACCGGCACCATAGGCGGGGTGGAGTGGGCCCAGGGGTGTCCCCGCTGCCTGAGGGGCTGGGCTCGGATGGGCGGGAGCGCAGGCATGGGAGGAGCTGCGGTCCACTTACTCGCTGCCAGCATGGAGCGGCCCTGCCAGTGCGCCTTGAGCCACGCTTCAGGAAAGGGAGCCTGAGGCAGAGACAGCCACTGGCGTGAGAGCTGCAGCTACTTCCCAGGACACATGCCCATCTCTCCCAGCCCCTGATGGGTGGCAGAGGCCACTCTGCTCCTCTAGATTCCCTGGGTGTGCTTACATGTCCTAAAGGGATGGCAGCTCATGGGGCCAGCCTATGGTCCCAATCAAGTTGGGTTCAGAAGCAGCACATACTCTGTTAACCTTAGACTTTTCCCTTAGGCTTCTCCTAGGAGCCCGGAGTTCTGACCACCCATGTGACCCACTATGAGAGCCATTGCCTTGCCCTATCAGGCCCCCTAGAAAATGGCTGTGACTCTGAGTAGGAAACCAGCTGGACAGGCAGTAGGATGCTCACCCAGCTGTTCCAGCATCTTGTCACATTCATCCAGCACAAAGTGCTTCACATTCCTCAGGTTGAGGCTCCTGCTCCGCACGAGTGCCAGGATCCGGCCTGGTGTCCCCACCACAACATGGGGGCAGTTCTTCTTCAACACATCTTCATCCTTCTTAATGGAGAGGCCTCCAAAGAACACAGACACCTATGGGGACAGAAAGAAAGAGGTTTCCACCCACCCCGAGGGGACCTGACACTCCAGCCCCACTCCCTCCGCACCCAGGGAAGCCTGAAGAGCAGGGGCAAGGCTGAGGTGTGTGGGACCAGCACAAGCCTGGGGGCTGCGCATAATTCATCAGGGTTATAAGGAACAAGTTACCATAACTTCAAGACTGATAAATGCTGCTTGAGCTGAGCCGAGGCCAGCATGGCTCCAGAAGGCCACATGGTACCACACAGCACCTGAAGAGGCTTACCTTGACACTGGGCATGTACTTAGAGAAGCGTTCATACTCCTTGCTGATCTGGAAGGCCAGCTCCCTCGTGTGGCACATGACCAGTACAGATACCTGTAGAGTGGGCAACAGACAGATAATCTTTCCCAGAACCCACACCGCCCTACCTAACTCACAGCAACTATTACAATGGCTCCTTTCACACAAACCCTCTGAAGCCCAAACATCTCCACTTCTTACCCTGACCTATCTTCCTCATGGCCACTGAGGCCTGTCTCCCTCAGTAGGCCAGGAACAGACCCGAGACAAAAGGGTTACCTCAGGCTGCCATGTCTCCTTTCCACCCACAGCATAGCCCTTCCCTAAATCCTCATGCTCTTATCTGACCCTGAGAAGAAGACAAGCAGACAAGCCAAAGCCTCACTCAGGCCACCCAAGAGCTCTGCCACAGAGCCACACTCCTGCCCACCCCAAAATGAGTTTTCTTTCCCCCCCTTGCTTCCTATCTAGCATAACTCTTAAGACTCTGCAATCTATCTATAATGGTGGTTTTAGAACACCTGCAGAACAAATCAGCAGTGGTGACTGCAGTCAGTATAATTTCACTTCCCAGATTAAATTCAAAAGCCCACAAGGAAAAAAATGGAAGCAGTTTCATGAAACCCAAGGCTGTACCGTCACATGGTAACTCTAGCCCAGAAAAGAGCCCACATCTACCTGGCCACTGATGGGCTCGATCTGCTGCAGGGTGGCCAGCACAAACACAGCTGTCTTGCCCATCCCAGACTTGGCCTGGCACAGGACATCCATACCCAGAATGGCCTGGGGAATACATTCATGCTGGACTAAGGAAGAAAAAGAGTATGAGTTAAGAAACTGGCTGCTGCCTGTCTGCATACTCCTCGGCCAGAGAAGGTCAGAAGAGCCAGGCCCCAACCACCTGCTTGTACAGAGAGAGGCTGCTGATATAACTGATTCATGAGGAGGGCATACCCCCTATCCAAGGCACAGTGGAAGCTCAGGATGAGTAGTAGGACTAACTCTGGGAAGAGTGCATAACCGGGGCGGCACCTGGGTAGCGTACCCTCTGAAGGATGCTCAAAGCCACAGTCAACTATAGCTCTCAGGAGCTCCGGCTTCAGCAGAAAATCCCGGAAGCCAGAACTGTGGATGGAGACATAAGACCCTTTAACATCTTTCTTCGGGGGAGCTGGAGTGCTCTCCTGGGGTGCCTGGGGCTCTTCATCTTCATCATAATCCAAAAGCTCATTTTCCACATCCTGTTCTGCCATGGCACTAAGAACAGAAGAGAAGGGAAGGCAGAAATCCACCTGAGAAGCATGCAGAAAAACCCACTTGGCAGAGAAGGCAGGGAAGGGAAGTGGTTGGTAGAGGCAGGCCCAAGAAACAGTCAGAGCTCAGTGGCGTACAGGACTTCCCACTTCAGCCTGCTGTCCTTTGTCACCATCCTCTCAGCAACCTCCCATCTGCTACACACCACTCTCCCGTCCAATGCCATCCACCTCAAGCATCATCCTAAGGTCTATAGTAAAATACCAATTCCCTATTACAGATGGGGACATGGCTCAGTGATAGAGCACTTATCTACCAGGTTCTATCCAACACCACAGGTCAAATAAGTGATAGCTATCACACGGATTCCTCACTATAGCCTCCATGGCTAGGATCCTGCTCACTTCCCCATACTGTTCATTTGATCAGAACCTCCACCCGAAGGATGCCGGGTTCTCAAGTCTGCACACACAAGATTTTTTTTAGACGTCCCCAATAGTCCTGGCTGGTCCAGAACTGGCAGTTACAGGTTTACATCCTTTGCCTGGCTAATGTGTCCTCCCTGACATTCGAATTTTGGCACTAATAAGGCTTCTCAGACCCCTCCCAAGTGGGTCCTGGAACACACAGCTTGGACCTGAAGTTGTACCTGCCTCGGTGCTGAGAAAGGAATGATGGTCAAGAAGCATGCACCATTTTCCTTCCCATGCCCAGCCCAGCCTCCCCTGCTGTTTGTGGTCTACACAGGGGAATCATTAAGAGCTTTTTTATGAAGAGGATTCCCATTGGGCCAGGCCAGCAAGAAAGCCAGCCAGTTGAGATGCTAAAGGGAATTTGCAGCTCACCCTTCACTTTATTAATCCCTTGCACACCAAATACAGGCACACATCAGCCGGCTTGTCTCCCATCCTCCCTAGCCTGCAGAAATAGTTCTATCTTCCTGAGGTCAGATGCTGACATACCAGGGCCCACTTCTAGCCTTCTTATTCATTCTCTTCATGACTTTATCCAATGATATTCAGCCATTTCTATGCTGAGTTTCCTCAACTCTGTCTACAGTCACACGCCTTTTGCACTCCAGAAACGTTACCAGCTGCTTTTCCATATCCTTACAAGTTAAAATCAAGTGGCAAAGCTTTTTGTTTCACCCCAAGGGCTGCATCCCCATCTTAGACATATTTATGCCAGGCAGTGGTGGCACACGCCTTTAATCCTAGCACTTGGGAGGCAGAGGCAGGCAGATTTCTGAGTTCGAGGCCAGCCTGGTCTACAGAGTGAGTTCCAGGACAGCCAGGGCCACACAGAGAAACCCTGTCTCGAAGAAATTGAGAAATATTTATTCCATTCTCAGGGGCAGTCTTGAGTGACCAACAAACCTTACCCAGTAAATCCCAAATCCCACTTACCAAATACAGTCAGGCCCACCTAGCCACTTCTCACAAAGGCTACCATGCTCGCCCCAAGTTGAAGTGACCTTTTGTTTGTTTCTTTAAACTTGGAACAGCTTTACTAAAACAGTCATATGCTATAAACTCAACAATCCAAGTACACAATTCAGGGGTCACAAACATGCTCGTATCAGCACAATCAACTCAACATACTTCATCACCTTTTAAAAAGAAAGCCTTTTGGCTGGGCTAGGCTGACTAAGAGCATATGTTCTTTCAGAGTACTGGGTTTCAATTTCCAGCATCCACACGAGGGTTCACAACTGTCCATAACTCTGGTTCCAATGAGACCCAATGTCCTCTCTGACCTTCTGACCATAAAGCATGCACTTTGAATATAAATGCATTCAGACAAAACACTTCTGTAAAACAAAATTAATAAATCTAAAAAAAAAAAAGCAAAGCCCTGGGCCTGGGGTGTAGCTCAACAATAAATGCTTAGCATGTGAGAAAAGAAAGCCCTGAACCCCATCCCCCAAACCTTAAAGCAGCCTGCAGCCCACAGCCATCACCTGACTCGCAGAAGCACGCATTTATTCTTGTGTCTGCAGACTGCCCTTCTCTTCTACAGGTTCGGACAGCATCGCCTAGCCTTTTACTTTTCACCCCTTCATGCCACCGTTCTCCACTCACCCACCCACAGTAATGGGATTAAATGCTGCATTCCTTTTTATAGACAAACCGTAGAGAACTCATGGGAACTGAACCCCGGTGCTCTGAAAGAACATGTGCTCTTTATCAGTCAGCTGTCACTCTAGCCCAGCCAGAAGGCTTTCTTCTGTAAAGGTGGGGAAGCATGTGTCGAGTTGACTGTGCTGATGCCACGGCACGAAAGAATATCATATGGTGTCATCTGGGTAACACTTTTGTCTGGATTACACCAACAGCCCACTCAGTGTCCACTGGTCTCTATATGCTACACAACTTGTACAGCAGGCAGAGGGAGCCTACTCCAGCTAAATCATATCTGGCTTGTCACTGTGCTTGTCCCCCAAATCCACATAGTGGAGAAAACTGACAAATTGTCCTGATACACACACCCCTACATACACCCAAAGTAAAAATGCTTTAAATTGGTATCAGTCATTACAGCACTAGACCCCAGCAAAGGATCAAAGCATAGACAGGAGAGGAGAGCTGGGCAGGCCCAGGGCCTGTATACTTTTTTTTTTTTTGGTTTTTTGAGACAGGGTTTCTCTGTGTAACCCTGGCTGTCCTGGAACTCACTCTGTAGACAAGGCTGGCCTCAAACTCAGAAATCCGCCTGCCTCTGCCTCCCAAGTGCTGGGATTAAAGGCATGTGCCACTACTGCCTGGCTAGGCCTGTGTACTTAAATTGCTAAGCCATGGAGAATTGCTAACTAGCTTGGAGTTGAGTGATTCAGTAAGAATTTGCTCAAGATGGAGAGGAAGATAATAGCAACAGCAGGGAAACCAGTCCACTGAAAGGGAATTAGCTGGGGTGGGGAACTGAAGTTGAGAAGATGAGACACGGAAGAGCTCAAAGCCATTCCTGCGGAGAAAAGAATCACAAAACTCTGGGTTCAAACACCTGAATGTCCAAGATGTACTTATTTTTATTTGAAATTGGGTCTCAGCCGGGCAGTGGTGGCGCACGCCTTTAATCCCAGCACTCGGGAGGCAGAGACATGTGGATTTCTGAGTTCGAGGTCAGCCAGGTCTACAGAGTGAGTTCCAGGACAGCCAGGGCTATACAGAGAAACCCTGTTTCAAAAAACCAAAAAAAAAAAAAAAAAAAAAGAAATTGGGTCTCGTGCAGCCCCTCAAACTTGCTATGTAGCTCAGGCTAGCCTTGAATTCCAGATCCTCCCGCTTCCACTTGCCAAATTCTAGAATATATTAAAAATGAATTTTAAAAATGCCTGAGACAGGGACAGGCAGAGCTCTGTGAGTTCCAGGTCAGCCAGGGCTACATAGTGAGATCTTGTCTCAACAACAACAAAAACCTTAGAAGTTCCAAGACTGGCCAGGCAAGGTGGCCAATGCCGCTAAGGAGTGCTTGATGCTCTTTCAGACAACCTGAACTAAGTTTCTCAGTTCACAACAACCTTCTAACTCCAGGGACAGTACTTCCGGCCTCAAAGAGCACCTGCACACAGGTATTCATTCACATATGTACACCTAAATAAGAAACTTCAAATTTCAGGAGAACCTATCTTACGGCCTCTCAGATGTGTACTTTTGTTTTTTGGCAGTACTGCTTTAAAAACATTTACTGTGCTGGTTAAAGGATAAATGTGAAAAGTTGAGTATGGTGGCATACGCCTTTAATACCAGTGTTCCAGGGACTAAGGCAAGTGGATCTCGGGGAGTTCGAGCCCGACCTGGTTGGTCTTCAGAGAGAGTCCAAGGACGGCCGGGATTATGTAAAGAAATCCTGTCTCAAGAAACGAGATACACAAAAGATACCAGGAACTAGCTGAGGTGCAACTCGGAGTGTATGCCCCCAAACTTACGTCAGGTGTTGGTTCAATAAGGAAAATGAAACAAGTGAACCCAGGCTGTCACAGACCTAAAGTTTCAACTAGGCCCAGGAAGACGAGATGCAACAGGCCGAACCGGCCTCACACCGGGAAAGCGACACCGGGTGAATGGCCACGTTCCTATGGGCCTCCACACCAGCCTTCCGCTTCGGAGTCTATAGAGAATCTCCTGGGAGAGCGGCAGAGCAAGACTAGAGACTCGGGACCTCTGCCCAGATAGCCTGGGTCCTCTCGCCGCGACCGAAAACGCAGCGTGAAGCTGCCCTGTGCCTCAATCCCACCATGGTACACATGCTGGTCTCCGAGTGCCGCCATGACACCGTTCCCGGAAGCCGATGTACTAACGGCTGGCCCGCCCCTGGCGCATGGTCACTGGAGCCCAACGGCCGCCGGCTCGAGGTGGGTGCCTAACCGTCCCGCCACCGCGTACCCACTCCTCCCGCTGCACCGCGCCCCGCGGCGTCCCTTTCGGCGAACCCAGAGCCCCGCACCGCGGTCCTGGCCTCGGGACCCGCCACTTACCTGCCGTCCGGTTCGTCTCCGCGAGCTGCGAAGAGAGCCACCCGTCCGGTTATACGCCGAGCCCCTGGACGCGAGCTACAACGCTTCCTGCCTGGAGCCCAACTCGGATCTTGCTCACTGGACAGCTGGCTTATCACTCAACAGAGGAGGAAATGATGGTTGGATTATAAGGACGCTGTCGGCCGGCTATTGGTGAAAAGGGTGAAAGAGGGCGTACCTAAGAGCCTCAGGTTCATTGGGCAATCGTAAAGTAGGCGTGTCAGAAGGGGGAGTGGGTTAAGCGGCTGTTTCGCCCAGTCACGTGAGATGAGTTAAGGGCCTGAGTGGATGCTGCTGCATTTGGTACTGGCAGCCGCACGTTGTTAATTGCACTTGTTTGTGCGCCACCCTTTTAAAGTGTCCCTTCCTGGCTGGCTTAGAAGCCCTGACTCTTTTGTTTGGTTGTATCTTTTCGAGACAGGGTTTCTCTGTGAAGCCTTGCTGTCCTGGAACTCCTCTGTTACCAGGCTGGCTTCAAACCCAGAGATCTGCCTGCCTCTGCCTCCTGTGATTAAAGGTGTGCAGTGCCTGTGGAAAGGCACACCTACGGAAACACTGGCTCCTACATTTCAATCCACGCCTCACACGCAGAAGCTCAGGAAGGGCTTTGAGGATGGAGAGATTAAAACTAAAGAGTAATTTGGTTTGTTCACATAATCGAAAGATGCTACTTTGGTAAAAGTCTTAATCTTACTTTTCATTTTACTTATTAAGGTGTTAGCATTCTGTCTAAACTCCACCCCACAGTTACCTCGCAACAGCCAGATATGCTCCTCCCCACAGTTGCCTGGCAAAGCCAGGTGGGCCTGGCCCCCTATAAAAGGGGCTGCTTGCCCCTCCTCTCTCTCTTATCTCTTCTCTCTTCCTCCTCTCCCTTGCATCTCTTACCCCTTACCTCTCCCCAGTCCCTCCCCCCCGCCCCCACGTGATCATGGCCGGCCTCTCCACTTCTCTACTCTCTCCCTCTCCCTGCCTTTCTCTGCCTCTACTATCCTCTTAGCTCCCCTCCCCATGCCCTGAATAAACTCTATTTCTATACTATACCTTTGCGTGTGTCTGGTCCCTCAGGGGGATGGGATGCCTGGGTGTGGGCCTGCTGAGGCACACCCTTCCCCCACACCTCCCTACCTCCTGATACCTGCATAAAATATATCTCTTTATATTTTTATAAACACATCATTAGGGAAAGGGTCCCAGCCTCACTCCAGATCCAATTCTTTGGTTTTGGAGACAGCGTTTCTCTGGGTAGCCTTGGCTGTCCTGGACCTTGCTCTGTGGACCAGGCTGGCCTTAACCTCAGAGATTCACCTGCCTCTGCCTCCTGTGTGTTGTGACTTAAAGGCAGGCTCACTGCCTGGCCCAATTTTTTAAACGCTTTGCTTTGGTTTTTTAACTGTTTTTTACCCCTATATTGTACCACCACCAAACAAACCAAAAAGCCCAGTCCATAAACTGAGCTCATGGTTCCGGGAAGCAAGCTCTTTGGGGATTGCAGAAGAAAAGGAACTGCCCGACCCCAGATACCTGGTGATACACAAAGACCTTATCTAAGGAAACAGCTAATCCCCATTCTGCCCCTACCAAACCCTCTTCTCAGTCCCCCATCCTTAGCTACAAAAACTCCAGCCCGAAACACAGTCTACATTGTCCTGAGAGGCCGCCTGCCAGATGAAATAAAACCTACGCTAGTTGCTAATGCTGTCTACGCGCATCCTTTCTTTCTTCCTGCAAACATAATTCTTACAACTAGTAGCTGGGAGCAAGGGAGAGCACTGATGTGTTTATAAAAATGATAAGGAGATATACATGTTCTCTATGGGTGTGGGGGAGGGGTGTGCCTCAGCGGGCCCTTGCCGAGGCATCCCTTCCCCCTGAGGAACCAGCCACACCATGGTATAGTAGAGAATAGAGTTTATTCAGGACATGGGGAGGGGAGCTAAGAGGGTAGTAGAGGCAGAGAGGGGAAGAGAGGAGAGAAGTGGAGAGGCCGGCCTCATTTGGTGGTGGGGGGAGGGAATAGGGAGCGATAAGAGATGGGGGGGGGGGGGCCCGCGAGTGAGCAGCTCCTTTTATAGTGGGCCAGGCCCACCTGGCTGTTGCCAGGCAACTGTGGGGAGGAGTTTAGACAGAATGCTAACAAGCACTACCCTGCCTGGCTGGAAGGTAGTTAACAAAATTTGTTCGTTTGTTTTTTTCTAACGGTTTCTCTGTGTAGTCCTGTCACCCTGGAACTTGGTCTGTAGACCAGGCTGGCCTCGAACACACAGAGATCTGCCTGCCTCTGCCTCCCGAGGGCTGGGATTAAAGGCGTGCAACACGACCTCACCTCCCTATAATTAACAAAAAACATGAACAAGAGCTAGGGTGTAACTCAGTGACAGAGCACAAGGTCCTGTGTTCCAATCGTAGATTGGGGGAAAAAGTGTTGTTTTGTTTTTTTTGGGGGGGGTTGTCTTGTTTTTTGAATTCTAGTACTTGGTAGGCAGAGGCAGGCTAGTCTTTGAATTTGATTCCAGCCTGCTCTATGTAGTGAGTTTCAGAACAGCCAGGGTTATGTAGTGAGACTCTGTCTCAAAACAAAACAAAACAAAAACAGGCATAGTAGCACACAGAATTCCAGTTCTCCCGAAGCTAAGAACTCTGTGTTCAACCAGCTTGGTCTACATGGTATAGTTAGAGACAGGCAGAATTCTTTGACTCCGAGGCTAGCCTGGTCTATACAGTAAAGTACAGGATAACCAGGGCTACAAAGAGAGACTCTGTCTCAAAACACAAAACAAAATGAACAAACAAACTACCCAAACAGGTCTGGATTCCATCCCTGCAGAGCTGAAATTACTCTTAGTTATGACCTCGGCATCTCATAGAAGAAAGCATTTAGTTGGGGGCTTGCTAACATTTCCAGAGGTTTTAATCCCTAATCATCATGTGGGGAGCATGGCAGCACATGTGGGAATGTCTTACTTTTTACACTTCTTTGCTGCCACGTATGTATATGTACAGTGCAGGTCAGCAAGCCCCAAAGGGCACACGGGTCATTAAGGCTTGGCAGCAGCACCATCTCCCTACCCCTTCATTTTTCTTTTTTATTGAGACAGAGTCTCACCTTGTAGCTCTGGCTGGCTTGGAAATCATTCTGAAGATCAGGCTGGCCTTGAACTCAGAGATCTGCCTGCCCCTGCCTTCCAAGTGCTGGGATGACAAGTGTGCCTTGCCCAGCTAGCTAGATCAGGTGCTTTGTAATTGGCAGGTTCTCAGTGTTTCTAGTTTCCTTATTTGGTATACTGAGGATGGACTCAGGGCTGCATGTGTGCCAGGCAAGCCCTCTACCACTGACCTACAGCCCCAGTCATAGTTTTGGTATGATTTGTTTTAGGGGTTTGCTTTTTAGATTTTTAAAAATATTATGTGTATAATCCTGTATGTGTATACATGCATGTACACATGCATGTATGCATGTGTACCATATGTGTGCCTGGTAGCCCAGAGGTCAGAAGATGACATTGGATCCCCTGGAACTGGGGTTACAGACAATCATGAGCTGTCATATGGGTGCCAAACACAACAAAGCCTCTAACCATTGAGCCAACTCTCCAGCCCTGGTTTTGCTTCCCTCCACCCCATCCCACCTCCAAATTGGTTTCTCTGTGTGGTCCTAGCTGTCCTGGAACTCAGAAATCTGCTTGACTGCCTCTGCCTACCCAGTGATGGAATTAAAGGCATGAGCCACCACCACTGGTTATGGTTTTGATTTTTTGAGATAGGGTGTCATGTACCCCAGGCTGGTATGAAACCTTTAATTCTCTGAAAAAGTACATAAAAGTAGGGCTTTGGGTCCTGTGTCTGCTCCACCACAGGTCTCAGCCACTTGGGGAGGCAGGACGCAGGAAGTGACTGTGCTTACCCCACACTGTCACCAGGCGGGTGTTGGGCCATAAGGAAGCCCTGGGACACCACTCTGGGGATGAGAAAGTGCAGTCTGAAGTACAGGACAGCCAGAGCTAGCTTGGGGGTCCCCAGGCCTGCAAGGAGGCTGGGGCTGTCTGATTCTCAGGTTCTTGGACACCCAGGCACTGCTGGGAGCCAAGGGAGAGCTGAGAGCGGAATGGGGGCTAGAGGGCTGGATCTAGCCGTGGGGGGAGGGGGACTCCAGCTGGTCCCACGGTGATTGTCCTTGGCTTGATGGTGGCAGACTTGAGCTTGGCTTGGTCATGGCTGGGAGTGCAGAGAGGCCTTTTACGGGAGATTAGATGGCGGCTTTGTGGGCAAAGGCCTTCTCCATGGCTCCCCACAGAGAATCCTGATGAAAAGAAGCAGTCCATGGTTTTAAGGCATTTATTGTCATGGCGGAAAGTGGATGAGTAAAACCGTACCCTACTTCTCAGGGCAGACCTGAGGTTAAATACCTTTTGCAGGGAGGAGTGTCTGGGAAGGAAAGCTTAATTGGTTAAGTCCTTCAGGCCTTTAGGTACCTCATTAAAATGGAAGTCTGTCCTGAGCCTACATGACTACAGGTCACATCCTCTACATGTAGAGGGCCTTGGGATGTTGCCCTTATGTGACTGATGGCCACAAATCTATGGGGGGGGGGGGCTGCAGCTAGTGACAGGCCTGGTACCCAGGAACAGGTGCCTACCATCCCTGCAGGGTCTCCAGGGCGTCTAGCCTTAGCTCAACTGGGAACCAGGTTACCCTTCATGAGAATGGAGCTGTGGTAGTCATCTTCTGACTTCCACAGGTATGCTGTAGAATAGGCATGTGTGTGCTCACATATACACATAAACATATATATGCACATGCACATACATGCACAGATACACTGACACACACATGTACACACAAATTTATTGAGAATTTTGGTTTCTTTAAAAACCAAGTTATGTTATGTGAGAAAGTTTTTGTTTTAATCCCAGGTATGGGACAAGAGGCTGCTTCACAGCAGGTGATTATGATTTGCCTCGTGCACTAGCAGGGTTGTGGTTTTGCCAGCTGCAGATCGTTTCTGTGAGTGTGTGAGGTTTGGAATTCTGGGAACTTTTGAGAGGGTATAAATGTGGGAGCCCTGGAAGGGACTGGAGCGCTCTGAGGACACTGCTGCCCACACAGTTGCTTCCTGCTGAGTTGCTGGCTTGTTAGATATTCTGATGACAATGAATGGATTTGCCCCTAGGACCCGATGCCCCTAATCTTCAGGAAGTCGTCTAAAGAGGTCTACACCCCCTTTCCCCTCTAACCTTCTTTCTTTCCTACCTAGTGTTGCAGGATTGGAAGGGTGGTAGATATGAGAACCCAATAAAGGGGGCTGGAGAGATGGGCTTAGTAGTTAAGAGCACTGACTGCTCTTCCAGAGGACCTGGGTTCAACACCCAGCATCCACATGGCAGCTCACACCTGTCTCTAAGTTCATTTCCAGAGCTTGTGACACCCACACGCAAAAGACCAATCACCATAAAAATAAAAATAATAAAAAACAATAAAATAGCTTAAGAAATATTCCAACATGCACAGACACCCCCAAACAGGAAATGGAACAACGAAACCTGTTTTATTCTCGAGGAAACAGGTATGAGAGTTGTTACTCAGGCCTGTGACAGCAGCACTTGGCAAGCTGAGGAAAGAGAAGTTTAAATTCCAGATTACCCTGGGCTTTACAGTGAGATCTCATCTCCAAAAGTGCATTTGGTTTAATTGAATTAATAATTAACTCAGAGTCAGCAATAATGCATCTGTGTTGCATTAAGGAAAGAAATCAAAGCACTTCCTCTTGGTGTCATTAAACCAAGAGCAAGTCCTGATTTAAATTCTATACCCTGTTCTCCTTCTCCTCTGCCATTCCCGTCTATCTATTGATTGAGCCTGAATCTGCCTACATGAAGGCTGTCCTGTGAGTCTGCCCAGGTGTGTATCTGGAACAAAGAGCTTTACTCTCTCATTGAGCAGCACAGAGAGCATCATATGGGGAAGGAAGGAGGGATACCACACAGAAATATTAACAGTTTTACAAGGTGTCTTAGTCAGGGTTTCTATTCCTTCACAAACATCATGACAAAGATGGAAGTTGGGGAGGAAAGGGTTTATTGAGCTTACACTTCCAATTGCTGTTCATCATGAAAGGGTGTCAGGACTGGAACTCAAGCAGGGCAGGAAGCAGGAGCTGATGCAGAGGCCATGGAGGGATGTAACTTACTGGCTTGCTTGCTTCTCCTGGCTTGCTCAGCCTGCTTTCTTATAGGACCTAAGACTACTAGCTCACAGATGGTACCACTCACAAGGGGCTCTCCCCCCTTGATCACTAGTTGAGAAAATGCCTTACCGCTGGATCTCATGGAGGCATTTTCTCAACTGAAACTCCTTTCTCTGTGATAACTTCAGCTTGTGTCAAGTTGACACACAAAACTAGCCAGTACACAAGGGATTAAGTCAGTAGATCCAACTGACACAGGTTAATGAAAAGTATTCCAAATATCATTGTTTATTAGGCAATATTCATACATTGATTTCAACATTTATGGTGCATATTCTTAAATTGTTTCCAGCAAATGATTATCATAAGCAATGTATAAACACACATGCATTATTCTTGGGTCAGGGGCATAGACCAGTACATAATTTAAGATTACAGATATGTATAGCTTAGGTTGTAAAAATTGATATGGAAATAGGAGCCAAGTAAGGCTGACAATTTTTTTTTTTAAAGGTAATTTAAACAAGCCAGGCAGTAATGGCATACATCCCAACCCTCGGGAGGCAGATGCAGGTGGATCTCTGTGAGTTTGAGGCCAGCCTGGCCTACAAAGCTAGTTTCTAGGACAGCCAGGGCTGTTACACAGAAAAACCTTGTCTTGAAAAAACAAAAACCAAAACAACCCATGTTGAGAGGAAGAAGACAGTTCTGAAGAATGGTGTGTTGACTGTTGGAAAGTTCGAGAACGGGATCTTTTATAGTGACGGAGTCTTTGTGGCCTGTGAAGGGTACAGCAGGATTTAAGGTGGAGTAGGCTGAGTAAAGACAAGAGGGTTTAGAAAATGTGAAAACCAGCTCCAGAGCTAGTAAGATAGCTTGGTGGGTAAAGGTGATTGCTTCCAAACCGGACAACCTGAGTTCAGTCCCAGGAACCAACCAGAGAAGGAGAAAACCAGCTGCTACAACTCATCCTCTAACTTCAGAACATATGCTGTGTCCTGCTTATGTCCACACATACACACGATTGAATAAATGCAATAAAAAATAAGTACTGGGGCTGGAGAGATGGCTCAGCCATTTAGAGCACTGGCTGCTCTTCCAGAGGTCCTGAGTTCAATTCCTAGCAACCACATGGTGGCTCACAACCATCTGTAATGAGATCCGATGCTCTCTTCTGGTGTGTTTGAAGACAGTTACAGTGTACTGTACAGTGTATCAAAGATAAATCTTTTAAATAAATAAATGCTGAACTAGTGAATTCTAGTTAAAGTCTCCTGGGCTGGGATAACTGTCCCCTGTCACAGACCCTGCTAAGCCGTGGCAATAAACCTGCTGCTAGGGTGCCAGAGGCAGCGTCACTAAAGCCCGAAGGAACCCTAGACCCAGAGCTGCTGTTCGTGTGCTTCTTCAGTTTGGCTTGACTTGGTTTCCAGATGGTTTCTCTGTGTAGCCCTGGTTACCCTGGAACTTTCTCTGCAGACCAATGTCAAGGCGAGAGGTCCACCTGCTTCTGCTGGGCTTGAAGGCATGAACCATCATGCACCTTTTGGTTTGGTTTGTTTTCTTTTTGTCTGTGACAGTTTCTACATGTAGCCCAGGTGGGAATGCTGGAATTAGGTGTGAAGCATGACGGTGTCGGTGTCGGTGGTGGGTTGACAACCTCAAACATAGTTCTCACTTCAAAGGAAGTGATAGTCCAGAAGCACAGATTACTCCAAAGTCCGGTGTTCCAACATGGAAGCAGCTTCATGGAGTTTTTATAGTGACAGGACCAAAAAAGTTATAAATCAAGGCACTTGTATTATTTTGTTTCTTGAGTTTTGTTTTGTTTTTGAGACAAAGTCTATGTAGTCCTGGGTGTCCTGGAACCATGTAGACCAGGCTGGCCTGGAACTCACAGAGAGATCTAAGCCTGTGCCCTCCCAGTGGAGAAATAAGGACACCAACCCACCTATGAAACTTTTGAACCAAAATTTGTCCTGTCTAAAAAAAAATGCTGGAACAAAGACGGAACAGAGACTGAAGGAATGTCCAACCAGTAACCAGCCCAACTTGAGACCCATCCCATGGGCAGGGACCAATCCCTGACACGTTATACTCTGTTATGCTTGTGGACAGGAGTCTAGTGTAATTGTCCTCTGAGAGACTCCGCCCAGCAGCTGACTGAAACAGATGCATAAAACCAAGCCAAACAGTGGCTGGAGGTGGGGGACTCTTAGGGAAGAGTTGGGGGAAGGATCGAAGGCCCTGAAGGGAGATAGGAACTCCACAGGAAGACCAGCAGAGTCAACTAACCTGAACCCCAGGGTGTTTTCAGAGGCTGTGCCACCAACCAAAGAGCATCCTCAGGCTGGATGGAGGCCCTCAGCACACATGTAGCAGATGCACAGCTCAGTCTTCATGCGAGTCCCCCAACGACTGGAGAGGGCGCTGTCCTTGACTCTGTTGCCTGCCTGTGGATCTTGTTCCCCTAACTAGGCTGCCTTGTCTGCTTGTGGCCTCAGTGGAAGAGGATGTGCCTGGTCCTGCAGTGCCAGGATGGGTTGGTGCCCTGGGGATGGGGGGCTCCCCCTTCTCGGAGGATGGAGGAGAGGCCATGGGGGGTCAGAGGTGGCAGGGAGGAGAGGGATGGCTGTGATTGGATATAAAGTGAATAAATAATTGAGAGGGAAAGAAAGCCTGCATCATGACATCTAGATAGATGGAGTCATCTTAAAAACGCATCCGTAGAAACATCAGAGAGATGGGTCACCACCAGGCAGACCTGCCTCGATTGCTGTCTGTCAGCATTCTTAGCCTTCCACTGAGAGAAGAGGGTTTTCTAAGTTAACACATTCCATTGTTTTGTTTTTATCAGTTTTCCAGGGTGTTAGGTCTGACATAATAGACTGGGTTGGCTCTTTAAGGTGGAAAGATAGCCTTCAAGAAGCTGTAATTAGGTTCTGGACCTCCAGCCTTCTAAACTCCGCACCTGCATTGAAGTTTTAATTAGGAAGCTTAAATAGACACAGCTTCTTCTCAGGAATCCTTGTTCACACAGGGTTTACTCCCAAGTGTTCAGTCTGAACTCAAATGAGCTACTCCTCGCATGTCCGTCTGTTGTTGAGACAGAGTCTCCTTCAGCCTAAACTGGCCTTCAGCCCCTGGTCCCCCTGCTTCAGCCTCCCTGGGCATGCAACATCACAGTGGTTCAGTACCAGGTTTCCCTCACCATAACACATCATTTCATTCTGTTTGGGAGGGGTGGAGATGGAGCCCAGAGCCTCAGAAAAGTTAGGCAAGTGCTCTGCCACTGAGTCCACCCAGCCCTGCCAAATGTGTTCTTGTTGAGGTAGTTAAGTGGGCTAAGCAGCCCCAGGCTGACCCGGAGGTCGTAGACTCTCCTGCCTGAGCCTCTGGGGTGACAAATTCAGTACGTGTCCTATGTACCAGTCCTATGGTATATATGCTCCCTCCCTCTGTGTTTTGTTTTGTTTTGTTTTTTGTTTTTTGCTTTTTTTTTTCGAGACAGGGTTTCTCTGTGTAGCCCCAGCTCTCCTGGAACTCACTCTGTAGACCAGGCTGGCCTCGATCTCAGAAATCCACTTGCCTCTGCCTCCCAAGTGCTGAGGTTAAAGGCGTGTGCCACCACTGCCCAGCCCTTCCCTCTGTGTATGTGAAAGCCAAACGAGACATCAGATGTCTTCGAGACATCAGATGTCTTCCAGTGCTTTTCATCTATTTCAACAAGATGGGTTCTCTCGATGAAGGAAGCTTGCCACGTCTACTTGCCTGTGCCCGTCTCACAATGCAGAGGTTGCAGGTACCCACATTCATGCTCTGTGTTGTAGGAATGTGCTGGGAACTTGAGACACTGCCCATCTTACACATTAGACCATTTCCTTTTCTGCAAAAAGGTAAGGGTTAATTTCTTTTCAGGTTCAGTTTTATTTCTGTGTCTATATGAAAATCTCCTTGGAGTAGGAGTTACAGCCACTGGGAATCAAACTACGGTCCTTTGGAGAAATGGTAAACACTCTTAATCACTGCGCCATCTCTCCACTCCCTGGTGTTTGAGGGGTTTTGTTTTGTTTTTAGGTTTTTTTTAAAAAAGATTTATTTATTTTATGTATAAGAGTACACTTTAGCTGTCTTCAGACACACCAGAAGAGAGCATCGGATCCTATTATAGATGGTTGTGAGCCTCCACATGGTTGCTGGGAATTGAACTCCGGACCTCTAGAAGAGCAGTCAGTGCTCTTAATCACTGAGGCACCTCTCCAGTCCGTAGAATTTTGGGGGCTTTGTTTTGTTTAAGTTTAGTTTTGATTTTTGAGACAAGACTTCTCTGCATAGCCCAGGCTGACTTTAAACTCACACCAATCCTCCAGCCTCAGCTTCTGGATTGGTGGAACTCACACCAATGTCCTCAGCTTTATGTTTGGTTGGCAAAGAACTTTTACCTCTGGAGAAACTGGACCTCATTCTGCTCCACCCTGATAAGGATTTTCTGATTTTCACCGACTCAGAGCTCAAATCCTACGGCAATACCCAGGAGGTGTGGCTCTGGATTCCTTGTGTGAGGCTGTGGATTCCTTCCTGCTCCTGAAAACAAAACGCCCTAACACATGGAGTGGACCTACCATCTCTGGAGCCACAACCTCCTCCCCCATGGGCTTCTCTACAGGGTCACCTTTTCAGGCCAGCTTGTACCCATAGCCACACCTGTCTGTCAAACACTCAGACCAGATTCCAGCTGTGTCCAGTTTATTTGCTCTTTCCAGTCACTTGGTAGCTATGTTCTTGTTGTTGCTGCTGCTGCATATTTATCCTTTGGTGGTTAGGGACACAGATCTGAAGGCCTCCCACATGCCGGGCAAGTGTTTCACCATTGAGACAAGTCCCTAGTGCCTCACTGGAGGATTCTAGGTCAGAGCTCTCTGCCACTGGCAGTTGTTGATTAAGTTGCTAGTACATTCTAGACTTCTTTGTAGAAGCTTGGAACTCAGTTATGAACAGGATAAATCCCTAATCTCAGAGATACAAGGAACAACAGAGAAAATTTATTAACCTTTGGTGGAACCTTGTGGCACAGGCCTGTAATCCCCAGTTACTCCAGATGCTGAGTCAGGAAGGTAAGGAGATTTGAAAGCTTTCAAGTCTACAGGGTAAGTTCAAGGCCCGCCTAGGCTATGTAGCAAGACTCTGTCTCAAAATAAAAGTAGGGGCTAGAGAAATGTCTCAGCAGCCAGGAGTTCTATTCTTGCAGAGGACATGAGTTTGGTTCACAGCTGGCATGTCAGAACCACATGTAACTCTAGCTCCAGGACAGTTGATGTCCCCTTCTGGCTTTGGTGGACACCTGCATGCGTTATATAATATACAAGCACACATGCATAAATTCTAAAAATGACTTTTTTTCTTAGCCCTTATTATCTTGATCTGAATGCTAGGAGAATAAGAGTGGCTCCCAAGTTCATTTTTTTCTCTTTCTTTCTTTCTTCTCTCTCTCTCTCTCTTTTTTTGGGGGGGGGGGAGTTTTTCTGTATAGCCCTGATTGTCCTGGAACTCATTCTGGAAACTAAGCTGACCTCATCAGAGATCAGCCTGCCTCTGCCTTCTGTGTGCCTGAATTAAATGCCTGCACCATCACTGCCTAGCTCATCAATTTCTATAATTAAAAAAGCAAGCAATCCAAGTCTAGACTTCCTAGAGTCATCTTGTTCCAAGACCTAGAAATCTTGTTTTTAAAATGAAAAGTTATTTTTAAAAGAGGAGAGGGAGGGGCTGGGAATAGAGCTCCTTGGTAGAGCACATACATAGCATGTAGGTCTTCAGCCCTACAGCACCAAATGAGATTACAATTTGCAGGGAACTGAGTTGGCTCAGTGGTGAAGAACACTGGCTCCTTTCCCAGAAGACCTTGGTTCTTTTCCTAGTGCCCACACTGTGGATCGCAATCTGCTGTGACTGCGATTCCAGGTAATCTGACGCCCTCTTCTGGCTTCTGAGGGCACCAGGCACACATGTAGTACACAGATGCACATGCAGGCAAAATGCCTACACATGTAAACTAAGTGAAAAAGAAGATTTTTTTCAGGAAAGCAGAGGGTATAACTGAGCAGTAGAACGCTGTCCAGATGCACAAGGCCCTAAGCTCAATCCCAAGGACCACACAAAAATGTTGTTTGTGGGTGCTGGCAAGATGGCTCAGTGGTTAAGAGCACTTGTTGCTTTTGCAGAGGACCCACGTTTGGTTCCCAGCACTCACTCGATGGCTTACAGCCACCAAGTTCCAAGTAACTCCAGTTCCAGGGGATCTGATGACCTCTTTTGACTTCTGCAGGACCAGGGATACATATGATACACAGATAAACATACAGGCAAGACACATACACAGAAGAATTTTACACACACACACACATGCACACATACATATACATATATAGTGGATGGGGCTTGTTCTAGGTGAAGGTGCCTGAAAAAATCCGGCTTAGTCGGTGACATTTAAACAAAAGTGGGAGAGAGAGAAAGTGAAGACAAAAAGGAACAACATTACAGATAGAGGGAATAGCCAGTCCAAAGGTCCTGAGGTCAGGACAGGCTTTGTTTTGTCTGAGGACCAGTGAGGAGGCTTGTCTTAGTCAGGGTTTCTATTCCTGCACAAGCATCATGACCAAGATGTAAGCTGGGGAGGAAAGGGTTTATTGAGCTTACACTTCCACATTGCTGTTTATCACAAAAGGAAGTCAGGACTGGAACTCAAGCAGGTCAAGGAGCAGGAACTGATGCAGAGGCCATGGAGGAATGCTGCTTATTGGCTTGCTTGCTTCTCCTGGCTTGCTCAGCTGGCTTTCTTATAGAACCCAAGACTACCAGCCCACAGATGGTACCACACACAAGGGGCCCTCCCTCCTTGATCACTAATTGAGAAAATGCCTTACTGCTGGATCTCATGGAAGCATTTTCTCAACTGAAACTCCTTTCTCTGTGATAACTCCAGCTTGTGTCAAGTTGACACACAAAACTAGCCAGTACAATTGACCCCTTGTCAACCTGACACACAAACACATCACCAATAAGCCTGGACCCTTACTTCCTTATTCATCCCCAAGATCTAAATAACTTTAACAGTCCCACAGTCTTTGCAAATTCTTACATATTAACATTTCAGTCCCTTTTAAACATCCAATCTCTTAAAATTTAAAGTCTTTTAAAAATTCAAAGTCTCTTAACTGTGGGCTCCACTAAAATACCTTCTTACTTTAGGAGGTAAAATATATCAGGGCACAGTCACAATCAAAAGCAAAACCAAACTCCAACTGTCCAATGACTGGGATCCACTTATGATCTTCTGGATTCCTCCAAGGGCTTGGGTCACTTCTCCAGCTCTGCCCTTTGCAGCACACACCTTGTCTTATAGGCTCCATATGCCTGTACTCCACTGCTGCTGCTGTTCTTGGTGGTCATCTCATGGTACTGGCATCTCCAAAACACTGTTGTCTTTTGCTGCAACTAGGTTTACCAACAGCCTCTCATAGGCTCTCTTCCTGGTGCCAAGCCTCACCTCCTTTGCATGACCCCTTCAGTCCTGGGCTGTCAATTGCAACTGAGGCTGCACCTTCACCAATGGCCTTCCATGGCCTCTCACAGTGCCCATGCCTCAGCTGCTCTTCATGACCCCTTCATGCCTTCAAAACCAGTACCACCTGGGTGGCTCTTACACATTACCAAGTCCAGCCACAGCACAAGGTACAACCCTGGCTATCTCTGGAACGAAGCCTCTGTGCTCTCAGAAAACACTTCTCAGAAGATTTTACCTCAATGATGCTGGTCTCTTCCCAATCACCAACAATTTCTCAGCTCCAGCTAACCAGCATCAATAGTCCCAGTAATGCAATGGTTTTGCTTTAGTAGTTCTGGTATCTTGTTAATCACAGCTGATTTCTTCAGCCCCAGCTAACCAAAACTACAGAATCTTAAATCAAACTAGCAATGGCCCTGATAAGAGTCTTTAATCTTCCCTCTGAAATTTCACAAGCCTGGCCTCCATCTTCTGCACTGTTCTCAACATGATCTTCCAAGCTCCTACACAACATCCCACAGAGCTCTTAACACTGAATGGATCTTCTAGCACAAAGTTCTAAAGTCCTTCCACAGTCCTCCCCAATACATGGTCAGGTTGTCACAGGAACATCCCACTATGCTGGTACCAGTTTGTCTTAGTCAGGGTTTCTATTCCTGCACAAACATCATGACTAAGATGGAAGTTGGGGAGGAAAGGGTTTATTGAGCTTACACTTCCATGCTGCTGTTCATCACGAAAGGAAGTCAGGACTGGAACTCAAGCAGGTCAAGGAGCAGGAGCTGATGTAGAGGCCATGGAGGAATGCTGCTTACTGGCTTGCTTGCTTCTCCTGCTTTGTTCAGCTGGCTTTCTTATAGACCCAAAGACTACCAGCCCACAGATGGTACCACCCACAAGGGGCCCTCCCCCCTCGATCACTATTGAGAAAATGCCTTACAGCTGGATCTCATGGAGGCATTTCCTCACCTGAAGCTCCTTTCTCTGTGATAACTCCAGCTTGTGTCAAGTTGACACAAAACCAGCCAGTACAAGGCTCCTATGACCACAGTGGATTGATGGAGGAGAGAGATAGAAGATAGGGGACTGAGAAGCCAGTAGTATCCCCGAGGTTCACTGTTTTCCTCAAGGATCTCTGGACATCTCCCCCTGCTGTTCCTTCCTTCCATTATTTTATTTAATTAATTAATTTATTTATGTATTTATTTTTGAGACAAGGTCTTACTATGTGGCCTCAAATTCACAGATATCTATCTGCTTCTATCTCCTGGGTTCCGGAATTTTCTAATCACTGGGCATGTTTCTACCCATTCTTTAACACTCAGTGCCAGGGCCAGCTCCTTGGGGAACCCTGGCCTGCTCACCACCATGGTGTGGTTGTCGTCAGGCCTCTATGGGGATGGTGTTCCACTGCCACCTCTCACTGGGCCCGCTGCTCCATTCTACAGACGGAGACAGCAAGGCCTGTATCTAAGTTACTATTGTATTGCTGAGAATAGACATCGCGACGAAGACAACTCACAGAAGACAGTTTTAAGTGAGGTGTTGGGTACAGTTTCAGAGGATTAGTCCATGATCATAACCATGGTGGTGTCAGAAGGCGGGCAGGCAGGCATGGTGCCGGAGCAGCAGCTGAGAGCTTACATCCCGATACACAGGAACGGTGCAGAGAGATCAAGTCTAGGCCTAGCATGGGCTTTCAAAGCCACCACCAGTGACACATCTCCTCCAACAAGGCCACACTCCCCTAGTCCTTCCCAGGCAGTTCACCAGCGAGGGACCAAACGTTCAAATGTCTGAGTCTATGGGAGCCATCCTCATTCAAACACCCACAGCTGGAGCCAAGTACCTTTGATACTAAGTCAAACCACGCAAAGTCTGGAGATGCACAGTCAAGCCATAGGCGAGGACCTTGAGCGTCTCAGAATGGTGACATTTCCACAGATGATTAAAACAAATAAAAACTATTTAGAAATTGGCCAGTGAGATTTCTCAGAAGGTAAAGGCAGCTACCATCATGCCTGACAACCAGAGTTTGAGCCCAGGACCCACAAGGTGAAGGGTGAGAATGATCCTGAAATTAATCCTCTGCCCTCTATACATGCCATTGGTAACATGCGTGCTCTCTCGTCACATATGGGAAATATGACAGAGAGACATTTTAGACCAGATAGCAACCTGTGCAAAGACCCTGTGGTTGGCATCAATATGAAGAGACCAGAGTGGCTGGACAGACTACCGTGAAGGCCAAATGAGGCTGACAAACCTCTTCTAAGGCCACTTTAAAGGTGAGCCCAGACTCTCCAGCATGCAGAAGCCGAGCACAGTGACATGTAACATGTCTGGGGTCCAGAGTAGGCTGGAGAGAGGCCAAGGATGCTTCAGGGATCTGGTGGGACTTTATATCATTGCTACGCGGAGATTTTACAATAAATTCTTTGTCTGTCCCTTTTAAAGCCTAGAGTACAGCTCTGTTTCCACTCCACCCAAATCCCTACCAGACTGTGGCACTCACTGAGTAAATGAATGCTGGAAGGTTGAAGGAGAATCTGGCTGGATTCCCGAGCCTCATCCCCAGAGACGGCTCAGAACCTGGCAGGCAGGGCCCTGGGCAAGGCTTTCTCCCTGCCAACTCCATGCCCCCTTCATCTGTAAAATGGGTGGGTTCCTTGCCTATTACACAAGGGACTGTGGACATCCTGGCTTGATTATGAAAGCAAGGGGCGTCTCTCTTTTATCAATCTGCAAAAAGGAAGTTAGACGGCTGGTGTGTCAAGTTATTTAATTCACTGCACAAACATCCGAGGTGTAATGAGGATGTCAACTTGCTGAATCGGTGAGCGAGCACAGATGTGTGAGAGAGCAAGGGCAGCAGATGACACAGGGCCCAGTGGGCTCCTCCTGGTTTGTGGTTTGGAGAAGAGACTGTAAGAAGGGGGAGGCTGGGGGACAGAGAAGAAGGCTTCTATTGTAAGTAGTCCAGCGACAGAGTACATGGCATGTTCAGGGCTTAGAGAGGGTGCGCAACTCCCTCCCCCCAACCCCCATGGTACGGCGCAGAAGAAAAACAATCATGTAAGTTGCTCACTGACCACCACAATTTTGCCTTGGTATGTGCATGTACATGCATATGAACACACACAATAAATGATATAAAGATTAAAATAGGAGTTGAAGAGATGGCTCAGCATTTAGGAGCAATACGGCTCTTGTAGAAAACCCAGGTCTGGCCCCAGCACCCAGGTGGTGCAGCTCGTAAACAGTTTGTAACTTCATTTTAGGGGATCCCATGTCCTCTTCTGACCTCCAGAGGCACCCACACTCGTTTCATAACTCATACAAAGAAACACATATACACATGTAAGAAATCAAACACGAGTCTTTTCCAGCAAATGGCATAAAACTTGTGTTTTGGAAAGTAATTAAAAATCATTATCTCCCCTACCTTGTAGGACTTTTGAGGAGATGTTTTAATCCTCCCCACCCAGTAAAACTTTTGTTTACACAAAGCTCCGCCCCCCACCCCCCATTCTAGGAAATTGAGGTCTCGCTTGGAGCAGTGACCCCTTTCCCCTTCCTTCTTAATTTCCTCTGCGCCAATTTTTCTTTTCAGTCTAGCCAATTGAATAAGACTGAGAGGTCACCTGAGTTAGAATAGAAACCAAATGCACTTCCTGTCTTCTCTTTGCTTTTCCGCAGCAGCAGCAGACTGTCTTGATGGAGAGTAAAGTTTGCCTTGTTCGGACATTTCATTTAGAAGGGTGATCTCTTCCTTTGCCACCCCAGAACTTATTTCTAACACACATGAATCAAAATAGAGTCTTCAAAACAATGAGGGAAAAGTGACAGCCGCTGGCGTTTATTGCGCACTTGGGGGTCTGTACACTTTGCCCTACTCTTCTTCATTTTTACAGACATCCTTGTCCTGAGGGGCACGGTGGTCCCCCAAGGCTCAGGACACTGGGATTAGAAGTCAGGCTCTCCCTGTGCTTGCCTCCGGGTAAATGGGAGGATGCCTCTGTGCAGCTGGGCGGTGTATGTAGAGGTGGTGGATCGTAACTTTTGCTTTCAGAGGGGTCCGAGGCGGGGGACAAGGCCTCTGAGGCTCGCGGCCGTCTAGGCCCGTTCAGAGTCCCTCCCCCCCACCCCACCCCACTTCGAGGAGCGCTTGCCGCACGGCACAGCCAACAGGGACCCCGCTCCCGTCTGCAAGCCCCGGGGGCCGCCGGGAGCCCCGCCCCCGCCCCGCCTCCTCCCCAGGCGCGGACCTCCGCGCTCACGTGACCCATCCTGCAGCCGCTGGGGCCTGAGGGCGCAGCTCGGCGGAGGCCTGGCCAGGCCGGGCCGAGCGAACGAGCGCAGCAGGCCGGAGCGCGCAGCGCGCAAGGGAGGGTCTGGGCGCCGCGCCTCCCGCCGCACCCGCGCGCGCGCTCGCAAGCCCTCCCTCGGCGCTGGGACCCCTGACGGGCGGCCGGAGGACATGGCCGGCGACGCCGTGCAGGTAGGCGACTTGTCCGCATCCGCGGGGCGGCCGGACGGCGCGGAGGACCCCATGCACCGGTAGAGTCCCGGACGAGGACCCTATCCGGAGCCCGCGCGGGCCCTTATAGCAAGTGGAGGCGCCGACCTGGTTGGAGGAAGGGGTGCTGTCCCGGATTCTGCCACTGCATCCCCTCCTACGGCCCTCCCCGAGAGTCAGCGGGTGCAGCGGGGTCCCCACTTCGGTGTCCGAGGCCAGCTGCGGGTCAGGGTGCCTCTCGTCCCCACGCCCTATTCTGGGTCCTCCGCGTTCGGTTTCTGGCAGGTGCCGCTTCACCTGGAGCAGGTGCCTGGCACCCTGCCGAGGACCAGAGGAATGCCCGGCCCGATCCCCTCCCCCGCACAACAAAGCCCGGGCCACCCCACCCCACCCCCGCCAGTAGACGTCTTTACGATGGTCTTGACGCCACACAGATGGGCACCTGTTGGAGGAAGTGTCTAAGTCACTTCATTAGGCCCGAGGCCGGGTTCCTCCTTCCGCCCTGTTCCCCACTCTTCAGACTGACTGATGGAGCTGTAACCCAGGTGGGGCGTGTCCTGTCACATAGACAGGAAGAATTTTATATCTGGAAAGTGACAGGACTGGGTCACTGCTCCCCCCGCAACAGACACCTGTGACTGATATCTGCCAGCCACATGGCCTTCCCTGTGTGAGCTCTTGGGCGCTACTGAAGCAGGGTCTGGGTGACTGACTTCCCACTCTCTAATTCAATGGCCCAAATCTGAGATCTTTGTATCTTTGTGGCTCTATTACTTCTTCACCATGCAGTCCATTGTCCTGTATAACTGGTTCTCATCTCCTTCTACATCTGCCCCCATGTCTCCCCTTTACCCTCCTGTACCCCTCTTCCCCAGTCCTGCTGATGGCCTGCCGGCCTTGCCGAGGAGCTGGGCGTATCTGGTGCTGCCGATCTCACAAGGTCAGACCTCCAGGCTGATGCACCGGTGCCGGCTCCCCTTCAAGCCCACTGAGGGCTGTGCAGGGCTCTCCCAGTACATGCATGTGCTTGGTGTGTCCCACGTAGGACGCATATGGAGGCTGTGATTCCTAGAATGAAGCGGGACCTACATCTTGGTCCCCTTCCTGTCTTCTCCCTTATGTTCATTCCTGCTTGGACTTGCTGCCCTGTTCCACCGTCTCCATGCCTGTCTGTTCTGTGTCTGGCAAACGGATGTCCTGTCTAGATTCTGGAAACGCCCCAGGCATTGAAATCTCAGGAAGTGGGGTTTTGGGTTCCTAGCCACTTTGCCAAGAGGGTTTCCCCAAGGTGACAGTTCTTGGTGTGGTGTCTCCAGATCTGTAACAGCAGGTGGAGAAGCTGACGTTCTAATTTCTCATGACCAGGCCAGGCGTTTGCCCTGCTGCCCTCAAATGACTCACCCAGGGGAGGAGGACCCAGGAGGCCCTGCCTCCTACCCTGCATGCTTTTCACAGGCCTTCTCTGCTGGAGGTGGGGACAAGGGCCTTCACCTTTCCTCTTTGCTCCAGTGCTTGAGCTGGCCCTGCTCCTGGCTGTGTACCTGCTTTGCCTGCTGAATTTGGGTCCCTGGTGGGCGACAGTGGGTGGGGTCTGGTCATGCCAGAGTGTTGCTCAGTGAGGCCGGTTTAAATACCAATGCTGCCTTCCCTAGTGAATTCTTCAGTCAACCGCCTTTACCTTACTGAGTCTTGTTTCTGTTTTGGAAGAGGCAATGGGGTTAAGAATGGTTTTGAGGGTCTGGTGGTGGTGGCACACACCTTTGATTCCAGGACTTGGGAGGCAGAGGCAGGCAGATCTCTGAGTTTGAGGTCAGCCTGGTCTATAGAGTTCCAGGACAGCCAGGGCAACCAGAGAAACCCTGGGGGTGGGGCTGAGGGTGGAGCCTCAGCCAGTTCTGTGCTTCTATGACATCTTTACTTTCAACATGGAGCTTGGCAGTCTAAGCTGGAAACCCATGTCCCTTCCCAAGGCCCCAGCAATGGCCTTTGTGCCTGGATCATTTTGTGGTGGGGACAGACCTGTGCACCTCAGGATGTTGACATTTGACAGGTGTCCCCTGTATACTTTTGTTGTAATGACAACAAGAATGACCCCAGACATTGACATGTGTTTCTAGAGGTGATAGGAAGACAACCCCACCTTCACTGAGAGAGCAGCTATGGCCTCTTTGAGCCTCTGTTTTCCCCTATGGTGACTACTGCTCAGATACACAATGAGGAGATGACAGGGTCACAGGATCTGTGCTCTTGGCCTGCAACCTCATCTACCCTCCAGAAGGGCTTAGGAGCCTAGGAGAGCATTGCTCATTGTGATGGTGGCTCACTACTGCAAGGTGTGGTGGACATGGTGTGAATCTCGGCCCTATCTCTTGCTGCCTGTGGGACTTGGGACATGGGGCCTTAGCTAGTTTCTTCCTTCCTTCCTTTCCGACCTACCAACTTTCTTTCTTTCTATTTTTTTCTTTTTCTTTTTCTTTTTTTTTTTTTTTTTGTGGTTTTTCGAGACAGGGTTTCTCTCTGTAGCCCTGGCTGTCCTGGAACTCACTCTGTAGACCAGGCTGGCCTCGAACTCAGAAATCCGCCTGCCTCTGCCTCCCAAGTGCTGGGATTAAAGGCATGCGCCACCACTGCCCGGCTTCTATTTTTTCTTAATTGAGGACAGGGACTCACTGCATATCTCCAGCTGGTCTGGAACTCACAGAGATCTCCAGCCCCTGCCTCCGGAGTGCTGGGATTAAAGGCTTGCAGCAACAAGCTTTGCTGGGCCTCAGTTTCTTCACCTGGAAGATAGTTTCACATCTATCTATCTTATGAATCCATCTCTAGTATCTGCATCTTGCTATGCTAGGTGCGAAGGTGCATACTACAATCCTAGCTCTGGGAAGGTGGAAGCAGAAGGATCAGGAGTTCAAGGCCAGCCTTCATTATGTATTGAAGTCAAAGCCATCTTGGGTTATGTGAGACCCAGTCACAAAACAATACAAAGCAAAACAAAACAAATAGTACCTGTAACATGGAATGACATTATCTGAGACCTGGATGAGGCTGTAGTAGCTGCTGTTTTGTTACTTCTGAGGTGCAGAGCTTGTGCATGCTACCAGGCTTCACCCTCTACCTGTAGCTGCTGTTATCACCACCACTTCTTCTATTTATTTGTTATTTTTAATTACATATGTTGGGGAGTATGTACATATGCCCACAGAAGCCAGAGACGTCAGATCCACCCAGAACTGAAGTTACAGGCATTTGTGAGCCATCTATTATGGGTACTTGGATCTGGATGGGGTCCTCTGGGAGAACAGTGTGAGTCTTTAACTGCTGAACCATCTCTCCAGCACACTACTACTATTTTAGATTATGGTATTTTTTTTTTTTTTTTTTTAGAGCAGTTTTAGGATCTTGGCAAAATCCAGTGGGAAATAGAATGTTCTCATATGTATCTTGATCCTGATATAAACAGCCTTGTAACTGCTGTCTCGGACAGTTGAGATCTAGTATATATTTGGCAAACAGTTGTGGGCTGCTGTTTGGGCCCCTCAAGGCTGTTTCTTCCTGGTGTTAGATTCAGGGAGCTACTACTAAGCCAGGTGGGCTCTCTAGGCCTCTGCTGTGAGCAGCCAGGGTGGGCATCTGGGTAGGAGGAAGCAGGAAGTTGATACTGCCTGTGTACCGGAAGCATGTGCATAGCACAGCGTGCGCGCATACGCGCACGCACACACACACACACACACACACACACACACTCCCTACAGAACTTTCTATTCTGATCCGTAAGGGGAAGTTGGGGACAAGGGACAAGTGGGAGGGTCTCTCGATAGTGACTTGAACAGGCAGTAGCAGGGCTGAGGGCCTGAGGGAACCTCAGGGCTACTGTTGGGGCGTGGGTGGTGCATCTAAAAAGAAGTGTGAGCATGTACAAGCCCTGTACTGCCCCCCCTCCCAAGGTGCAAGTCGGCATGCACATGTGCGTGAGCTTGTGGGCTATGGCCACTTGGCAGGTGGAGTGTGTGAGAGTAGCTTCCAGAGGCACTAATAACTAGCACCCAAAGCTGTGTGTTTATAAGGGTCTGTGTAGGCAGGCATGGGAGTGTGCACATTTATGAAACTGTGTCCCACCTCCACGCTAATACCAGAGGGAGTGGGATACATGTGAGATTACTCTGTGCATTCCCGAGCCCGTGTCCCAGACATATACCTGCAGGTGTCTGTGTGTGAATTAGTATTCCGTGCACACACTGAACCAGGCACAGACCTGCAGAGCTAGACACACACTTTTGGGAACCCATGTTCTACCCACATACTCCTGCAGGTGGGGACCAGTCTAGTCTGCTTTCCTCGCTGTGATAAAAGACTGACCAAAAGCAACTTGGGGAAGAAAGGGTTTATTTGGTTTTATAAATTATAGTCCATCATGGAGTGAAGTCAGGGCTGGAGCTCAAGACAGAAGCTTAAAGCAAAACCACAGAGGGACACAACCACAGAGGGACACTGCTCACTGGTTTACTTCCTCTGGCTTGCTCAGCTCCTTTTCTTTCTTTTTCTTTTCTTTCTTTTTTTTTTATTTTGGTTTTTCGAGACAGGGTTTCTCTGTGTAGCCCTGGCTGTCCTGGAAATCACTCTGTAGACCAGGCTGACCTCGAACTCAGAAATCCACCTGCCTCTGCCTCCCAAGTGCTGGGATGCACCACCACTGCCTGGCTTTCAGCTCCTTTTCTTTTTTTCTGTTTTCTTTTTTCTTTTTTTAAAGATTTATTTATTTATTTTATGTAAGTACACTGTAGCTGTCTTCAGACACCCCAGAATCGGGCATCAGATCTCATTACGAATGGTTGTGAGCCACCATGTGGTTGCTGGGATTTGAACTCATGACCTTCATAAGAGTAGTCGGTGCTCTTAACCGCTGAGCCATCTCTCCAGCCCAGCTCCTTTTCTTATACACCCCAGACCCACCTGCTTAGGATGGCACTGCCCACAGAGAGTTGGGCACTCCCACATCAGTTAGCAATCAAGAAAATACCTCATAGACATGCCCATAGGCCAGTCCGACAGAGGCAATTCCTCAATTGAGGTGTGCAAATCTCACACCTGCAAATCTGGAAATGTGACCACACTTTTAAGACTATGGTCCACACACATGGTATGTACCACTTAAGATCCTGCCTGCTGTATAATGTACTGTGGATATGTGTCCAGTGTGTCAGGTATTGAGGACTCTCTCCCTGACTTGCCTCCAGAGAAATAGACATGGCCATTTAGAGGGCGACGTGGGAAGAACGTCTTATATGGCCCACACCCCTAATCCCAGTACCTGGGATATAGAGGCAGGTGGATATCTATGAGTTCTAAGCCACCCTAGTCTCCATAGTGAATTCTAGATTAGTCAGAACTATGTAGAGAGACCCTGTCTCAAGAACAAAACAAAACAACCCCCACCCCCAAACAAAACAACAACAAAAAACTTGCCCTAGAGCTGGCCTGGCACAGAGGATGCTGGGAACTGGAAGGAAAGAGGAAGTGGCAGTCCAGAGGCCCAGGCAGGGCTGAGGTTCAGGAAAAGGGTGTGGCTCTCAGACCACCAGACCTAGGACCCAGATGGCAGCTGATCCCCCTTTGGATTTAGAGCTGGAGGTAGGGGCTGGGGTCTCCACAGGATGGCAGGAGACCCCATGTGGCAGAAACTGGGGTTCTGTTCTGGGTGTCTCTTGATTGGAGACTAAGGACCGGAAGGAGGACAGGTGGAGGATGAAACTTGGGTGCTGTGTGAGTGCTCAGGTTGGGAGATGTGGGAGGGGAGGAGCTCTGCTCTTTGGAGTACTGGGTATAGAAGATAGGAAAGCAGGACCAGCCCTGTGACCTTCTAGTTTGGGAATGCAGATGAGAGAAGCCAGGATCTATCTCTAAGGTCCTCCTGGGTTTGGAGGACAACAGAAGAAACAGTAGTCTGCCCTTGGGACCTCCTGGTTAGGAATGCAGGAAGCCAGACAAGAAAAGGGGTCATCTGAGTCTTCTGCCAGAACCCCATTGCGTAGGTAACAAGGGAGATGGGGCATATCTGTGGGGACCCTAGTGTGCACACAGGGAAGAAAGGGACCTTGTGCTTGGTCTAGTCTTTGACCTCCTATTTACTTATTGATATTATTTTCTTATTATGCATGTGTCTGTGGGGTTATATACATATGCATACTAGTGCCTGCAGAGGCTAGAGGCATCAGGCCCTCCTGGATCTGGAATTAGAGGCTGGAAACTGAATTCAGTTCCTTAACTGCTGAGCCATTTCTCCAGCCCCCATTTATCTATCTATCTATCTATCTATCTACATCTGTGGTGGGTGTCAGAGGACAATCTTTAGGACTTGATCATCTTCCACTACGCAGATTCCTAGGGGGTGAACTTTAGGCAGGCTTGGCAGCAAGAGCCTTTGCCCCCTAAACCATCTCTCTAGCCAAGACATCCCGTTTATGAGGGTCAGGCCTCCGTCCTGGGGACTTAGGGTGGAGGAGGGTAGGGTAATGGTGAGTCAGGTGAGCTGTGTCCTGGTGAGGCCACCTGCCCTCTAGCTTCTGACCTTCTGTGTCTGGTCCCTCCCCCTACAGAGTGAGCCTCGAAGCTGGTCGCTGCTGGAGCAGCTGGGTCTGGCTGGGGCAGACCTGGCAGCCCCTGGGGTGCAGCAGCAGCTGGAGTTAGAACGAGAACGGCTGAGGCGGGAGATCCGAAAAGAGCTGAAGCTGAAGGAGGGCGCAGAGAACCTGAGGCGAGCCACCACCGACCTGGGCCGCAGCTTGGGCCCTGTGGAACTGCTGCTTCGGGGCTCCGCTCGGCGCCTTGACTTGCTGCACCAGCAGCTGCAGGAGCTGCACGCACATGTGGTGCTGCCTGACCCTGCAGCAGGGAGTGGTGAGCAGAAAGCCTGGGAGCTGTATTCCATTAGAACACTGTCCTGGGTCCACAGAAGCCTCAGGAGAGAGCAGAGGAGGCCCTCACAGGGCCACTAGCACCGGATAAACAGTCACACCTGTTCCCAGACCCCACAAAAAAGCTGTCCTAGGCATTAGGAGTACCTAGATAAAGACACCAGCATCCAGAGAACACCAGAGACCCACATACTGTCACCAGATACCAGAACACCTTTACAGCTGTTCCTAGACAACATCTGAGTAACATGCTATCACTCGAGGACCCAGAAGCTCAGTCACACTTGTAAACACCCAAATATTGCACATCGGTCACCCTCATGGCTCCCTAGATCATTCCAATACATCAGCAGTTGTAGACTATTTTTCTGTTGTTTTTTGCTTTGTTTTATTTGTGTGTGTGTGTGTTTTATATATTATGCTCGTCTCATTTATTTCTTTTTATGTTTTTTGAGACAAAATTTTTCTAAGCTGCCAGGGCAGGGCTATGCTTCAGTCTCCTGAGTGACAGAGATTACAGAACATATTTTTTAATTTGATGGTGGTGGCACATGCCTTTAATCCCAGCACTCCAGAGGCAGAGGCAAGCAGGTCTCTGTGGAGTGAGTTTCAGGACAGCCAGGGCTACACAGAGAAACCCTGTTTTTAAAAACACAACATTTTGTTTTTGATTGTGGTCAAAGTAAAACCCCACAGGTTGAGGAGCTGTACTAGTAGACATTTAGCTAGGAGAGTGTTTGCTGTGTAAGTATTAAGACTGGAATTTGGATTCCAAGCACCCAAGTAAAAAGTCCTGTGTTGGTAATCCAGCACACGGGAGGTAGAGACATGAGGATCTCTGGGCTCACTGCTCAGTCACACAAGTCAAATCAGAGGGCTCCAGGCTCAGTGGGAGTCCTTATCACAAAAAGGAAGGGAGGGAGGGAGGGGGGGAAGTGGAGAACAACTGAGTAACTTACCTGCTGTCCCTCTGGCTTCCATGTACATACACATGTATGCACACATGTGCACACACACACACACCAAGAAAACCCACAACACAATTTATCATTGTCAGAGTTCAGTAGTTTATATGTGTTCATGCAGTAACAAAGCAAGACCACAGTGCCTTCATCTTATAGTTAAGATGTCCATGGTCACAGGAACACCGGAAGATACACAGAGAGTTTATACTGTCACACGTATGCCCAGAGAAGTACACAGTCAATTATGCCAGCTGGGCAACACAGCAAACATAACTGCATGATTCCAGAGATAGTAGCTCAGTCACAATAGCATCCAGGGTTTGCATCCAGGGTTTGCATACCTAGAGAGACACACTAACCTACAATGACATTAGAGCTCTCCCACTGGGTCACACCAACCTCAGAGGTATCCCACCATTGTCCCATCTACAGAAGACTCTATGTACAGTCAACAGGCTCAGCCCCTCTACATATGGTTATGTCAGCTGTTGGGGTCCAAGAGTCTCATAAGCCCCTCCTGCAGTGAGTTCCCCACCACTGCATCTGACAATGATAACAGCCAAGTCTCAAAACAACCCCAGAAGCCCCTAGAGATCAGAACTGAGCTGTACCAACAAGAAGCAGTGTCATCGTAAGCTCACACATACACACTGTTCCACCCATATCTAGGGTACTACCACTAACCTGTGGCCTACAGACATAATCACACTCACACCAATGGGCTTATACACCCTGAAGTATGGGGGCATTTCTTCCAGCTAACCCTGAAGATCTGCATACCTGGTCACTAACTCATTCTCCTTCATGCTGAAGCCCACTCTATCACTAAAAGCTATATGTCTCCTGCCTGTGTACTGGCCCCCAGGCTCCTTTTCTGGATGAAGGCTTCCTATTGGCTGGGACAAAATCTCTTGGGTCTCCTGGGTACACTGAAGTGACCACTGTGTGATTCTCTTCTCTTCTTGTTTCCTCAGATGCTCCCCAATCTCTTGCAGAGGGCAGCCCTATCTGTTCATCCACCAACCTGAGCCGAGTGGCTGGCCTGGAGAAGCAGCTGGCCATTGAGCTCAAGGTCAAACAGGGGGCAGAGAACATGATCCAGACCTATAGCAATGGTAGTACCAAGGTAAGACAGTGCTCTAGGACCTTTCACCACTGTGATGGGCGGCTCTGTCCCAACTAGCGGCTACTTGTCTGCTTCCTGCCTCTGGATTGCTCTGCTCTAGGCATATTATGGCCATTTGTCTGTGGCTCTGCAGACACTTGCACAGAGATGTTCAGAGAGGTGAGGAGGATGTAGCTCCAGCTGGTCCAAACTGGGCTATGAGTCTTCAGTCAAGTGGAGATCCAGATTTTGCAGATGAGGGCAGTGTGGCCCAGAGAAGTGAGAGAGCAAGGCTAAGGTCACAAAACTAAACTATAGTGACAATTTTGGAATTTTTGTTTCTTTTTTTCTTTTTCTTTGTTAAAGATTTATTTTATTTATATGAGTACACTGTAGCTGACTTCAGACACACCAGAAGAGGGCATCGGATTTCATTACAGATGGTTGTGTACTACCATGTGGTTACTGGGAATTGAATTCAGGACCTTTGGAAGAGCAATCATTGCTCTTAACCGCTGAGCCATCTCTCCAGTCCGGAGTTTTTGTTTCTTTACAAACTCAGAAATAAGAACATATTTTCATTTTAATCCCAGGAATGTGATATGGGACTGCTTCAGGTTGTCCACAGCAGCTGCCTATGATTTGCCTTGTGCTCTAGCAGAGGCGTAGTTTTGCCAGCTGCAGATAGTTTCTGCAGTTGTGTGACATTTGGAATTCTGGGAACCTTTCAGAGGGTGTATACATGCTAGGGCACTGATAGGCGACGTGGGTGGTTGTTGGTCATTCAGGGGGGTTCGTCGAAGTTTGTTAGTAGTCATGCTCAAAAAAGAAAGGAGAGGAAAGAAATAAGACTCACTGATCTGTCTGTCTCTGTCTCCGTCTCCTCTCTGTCCTTTCCCTCCTAGCTAGTGATAGGTGGAGAAACCAGGGGGATAATGGTTTGGAAGGAGAAGAACTTACAACATAGCAAACAACAGGCCATAAGTGGTGCCCAGACGTGGGGCTTGGAAGTTAAGGATAAAAATGGGAAATCGGAGGAAACAAGCAGGGACGAAGGAATAGATTGTTTCTTTTCAAGACACCAGCAAAAAATTTACTGTGGCCATTGCCACTGGGATGTTTACTTCTTTGCTCTCAGAGGGGGTTTTCTGTTTTGTTTTGTTTTGTTTTTCTTTTTTGTATATTTTGTTTTGAAAAAGGTTGAAGGACTGGCTGGGCAGCTAGAAAAATTGCTAGTGGATATGGAGGGGCCTGAGAAACAAACAAACAAACATGACTGAAATGGAGGAAAAAAGGTGTCACTCTGCCCTCTCTTCTGAAGGGTTGGAGTTGACCATGCGTGGGAGAGGTTGTGGTAGAGGTGGTGAGCACCAGAAAAGAGGGGACAAAAAGGCTCAGTCCTGAGAGCAGGCATTTCCCACAGAAAGAAAGGGAAAGAAAGACGCTGTGCCTGAGGGCAGTCAGGTCAGAGTCAAGCTGAAAAACTGAGAAGACAATCTGATGGACTGGTTTAGTGAGAAGGGGTTAACCTCGAACCAACTGCACCTCCAGAGATGGGGGAGGGGCAGCCTGGCCTTACGAGATCATCATCATCAGTAGTGGTACAGCATATGCCTGCTGATGCTGTGGAGCAGGATTATGGGGAGATAGGATGGCATCCTCTAGACATGACAGAGCGAAGGTATTTTAAGGGCTATGACTTCATATGGGATGCACTCACCTTATATGAAACAAATTCTAAATAACTGTGCTACTCAAAATAGAATTATTTCTCCAAGACTCAGAGGGATTGGTGACAGTTTGGAGGCCAATGTGCAGCCGCAATAGTTAACATGGTGGAGGGAAAAATGTGCAAATATTGAATCATGAGATAGAACAAGGGAATGAATACAGTAAAATACCAGTTTCTGGATGAAGGGTGGTGCTCTGATATACAAGAATAGATTCAATTTGATAACGTTACTATAGAACAGTGTCCCTCAGTGGCTTTAAGAGCTGGGACAAAGTTGAGGGGCCGGGGAAAAAGTCCACTTTATTTAGAAAGATTATACAAGGTTCTGGAGAAGACTTCACTGATTTTTTTTTTTTAAAAAAACAAAGATTAGTCTCAGCTGTGAACAAAGCCATATCAGACTATCAAGCAAGACAGGTGTTGGTAGAGGACTTGGTTATGAAAATTCAAATATCGAATGTAAAAACGTTATTAGACCATTAAAGGTTCAAGCAGTGCCTATGGATGATAGGATAAGGGATATGACCAATACCGGATCTAACGTGTACCATGCTAATATCAAAATGCCTGGTACTTCAATTGTAGGAAATAGGGTCATTTACACAGAGACTGTGACTAAGCCACTAAAGCTCTTACATCTCAAAATGCCTAGTGCTTGAATTGTGGGAAATATTGTCATTTGAAAAAAAATTGTTAACGAGGCATCTATAGAATATAGAATGTTTTTCTAAATATAAACCAGAAAGAAGGCCTAGCCTTTCAGGGGTGTGCAGGTGATGTGTCAAGGGTTGCCATTGTACTAATGAATATAGGTCCAAGAGAATTATCCAGGGTAATTTCTTACTGTCCATAATTGGCGCTGAGGCCTAGCTCAGGGCCTAGCTTAAGCCCCACAGACAAAAAGTGGGAGCAGTTTGCCTCTTGTCAGCCAGGAAATAACAAGCAGGCAGAAAAACCCTCAACACTCAGCAAGAGAGAGTCACCGGGTTATAGAAAAAACTGGAATTAAATCAGCCTATTTACTATAAGAATGTGTGAACATCAGAAGGCAGCCAGTGGAAGTTTTGTGTTGGGGTGCAGGTTTGTTTATGTCCCCACAGAAATGAAAAGCTGTGGATACCATCACAACTGACAAAGACTGGAACCGAGCAGGAGAGGGCTCCTGAAAACCTTGCCACTGACCTGAAAAGCACTTATTTCATTGAAAATGTCTCTGTTTATAATTTCCCACTACACACACCACAGTTAATGGCTTACAGAAAGGGAGGAGGATGTAGTGACAATTTTGGAATTTTGGTTTCCTTTAAAACAGAGAAATATTATAAGAATATGTTTTCATTTTAACCCCAGGTGGGATATGGAACTGCTTTAGACTGTCCATGCAGCTAATTATGATTTGCCTCGTGCTCTGGCAGAGGCAAGGTTTTGCCAGCTGCAGATAGTTATTGCAATTGTGTGACATTTGGAATTCTGGGGACTTTTCAGAGAGTATATAAATGCTAGGGCCCCAGTCAGCAGGATGGGTGGTTGTTGGTCATTCAGGGGGGGTTGGTTGCAGTTTGTTAGTAGTCATGTTCAAAGAAGAAAAGAAGGCAGAAATTAGACCTAAGGATCTCTCTCCCTCTCCCTCTCTCCCTCTCCCTCCCCTTCCCTCTCCCTCTCTCCCTCCCTCCTTCTTTCTCTCCTATCTAGTGATAGGAGGTGAAACCTAGGGGATAAAGGGTGGGAACAAGAAGAAGCCACAAAGTAGTAAAGACCAACTCCACTAAGTTGTCAGGTAGCAGAGCTAAAATCGAAGCCCATGGACTACCTGTCACTGTACTGGCCCAGGTTAATGGGAATATGTGTCCTTGCATGCACACACAAATGCTCTTACCTTTTATGGTGTGGATAGCAGGCTCAGTGCTCAGACTTGAGTTCCCACTCTGCCTGTCACCTTGCATGTCTGTCTCCAGGACCGGAAGCTGCTGTTGACGGCCCAGCAGATGCTGCAGGATAGTAAGACGAAGATTGACATCATCCGCATGCAGCTTCGCCGCGCCCTACAAGCACTACAGGCTGGCCAGCAGGAGAGTCAGGCTGCTCCTGATGAGGCCCAAGGTAAGACCTTTCCTGGACATTGGCTGCCAGCATTCAGCTTTCCAGGGGTCAACATTCAAACCATAATGCCCTGTTATGGAGGCCAAGGAGGCGGGAATTAACTTCACTGTGAATGGAGCCTATTCCTGTCTATTTCTGGATGTTTCCTTCAAGGTTTGGGTCAGGATAGTTGTTGCCAAATGCCACCTGATAGTTCCTTCCTTCCTTCCTTCCGTCCGTCCATCAGTCCATCCTTCCTTCCTTTTGTTGTGGTTAGGGTGGAATCCAGGGGCTCCTATAAACTGGGCCTGTGTTTTTATTGAATCATGCCCCCAGCCATTCAATGGTAAAATCTATGTAGACACTGTAGTACTTAATATACCCTATCCCTTGTTTTTAGGGTTGTTTTAAAGATTTATTTGTGCATGTGTGCATGTGTATGTGCAGGTGCCTCAGAGGTCAGAAGAAAGCATCAGCTCTCTGGAACTAGAGTCACAGATGGTTGTGAGTCATCCATTGTGGGTCTGAGTAACCAGATTTGAGTCCTCTGGAAGAGCAGAAAGCTTTTCAGTCAAGCCATCTCTGTAGCCCCACCCCGTGGCTGCTTTTAGTTTAGTTTAGAGACAGGATTTTTATAACAGCCGTGCCTGTCCTGGAACTTACTCTGTAAACCAGGCTGGCCTCCAGCTCACACAGAGCTCTTCCTGCCTTTGCCTCCTGCCTGCTGGAATTAAATGTGTGTGTTACCATGTCCAGCCTGTTTTTGTGTTTTGAGACAGGACATCATTATTTAGCCCTGGTTAGCCTTGATCTATGTAGACCAGGCTGCCTCTAACAGAGGTCACTTGCCTCTGCCTCTGCGGTGCCTCACTCCCCACTCTATCTCTTTCTTTTTCTTTTTCTTTTTTTCTTTTGAGAAAAGATTTCACTCTGTGGCCTAAGCCAGACTTGAACTCTCAGTCCTCCTGCTGTCCTCTATGAGTGTTTGGAACTGTAGACTTGCACTACCAGGCCCACGCGCCTTTGTAAAGAAAGTTTTATTGGCATGCAGGTATAGCCATTTTTCAATGTTTGCTTTTTACCACATGCACAGAGCTGAGAAATGATGACTGAGCTTTGGTGAGCCAGGCTTAGTGACACAGACCTATCATCTCATGTGCCTTTAATCACTACACGCAGGAGGCAGAAACCGGCACATCTTTGGAAGTTCTTGGCCAGCCAGAGCTACATAGTGAGACAAAATAGAACAGAACAGAAACAGCCATCACAGATGCCAAGAGCTGAGCATTTGTCCTGCTCACTCACTGGCCCTGGACTTGTGGCAGTTCTCCTGCCTCAGTCTTCCAGATGTTGTGGTTGATTATAGGCGCGTGCTACTGTGACCAATATATTTTTTTCTCATTTCATTTTTCCCCCTATTTATTTTTGTGTATGTGTTGGCACAAGTAAGTGAGTCACCTTTTGGGAGTCAGTTCTCTCTTTCTATCATGTGGGTTCTGGAATCAAATTCAGGTTGCAGTCTTGATGGCAGGCTCCTTTATTTTCTCTGCCCCTTTGCTTTTTTTGGGGGGGGGGGGGACGGGCTCATGTATCCCATGCTGGCCTGGAACTCACTCACTCTCTAACTCCAGCTGCTGTGTCCTAGGTGCTGGAATTACGGGTGTGCTTCACTCCACTCAGCTCCTTGCTTGTCTTTTGGGTTTCTTGTTTCATTGTTGATGTTGCTTTTTTGGTGGTGCTGGGGATAGAATCAGGCCCTCCTGCACTCCCAGCAGGTGACTCACCAGTGAGTTTCAGGGCTAGCTCTGTTACTGCTCTAAGGGTGGTGCTCCCTCATGCCCTCATCCAACCTAGAGGCCCTGGCTCCAATGCCATCTCACTGAGGATGAGCTCCACATGGAAACTGCTTCAGGACATACACATTCAGTTTCTTTTTTTTTCTTTTTCTTTTCTTTCTTTTTTTAAAGATTTACTTTATTTATATGAATACACTGTAGCTGTCTTTAGACACATCGGAAGAGGGCATCAGATCCCATTACAGATGGTTGTGAGCCACCATGTGGTTGCTGAGAATTGAACTCAGGACCTTTGGAAGAGCAGTCATTGCTCTTAACCACTGAGCCATCTCTCCAGGCCCACATTCAGTTTCTTGCTCTGTCCTGATTGGTGGAAGTTTAGTAGGACACGAAGGGTACCAGTGTCATATGAGAGTCTGAGTTTTGTCTTTGACAGTCCCTTGGTGAACAATGTAATGTATGGGTGATGGCTGCTGGGCATAGATAATATCTGCCTCTGTAGTAATATTAGTGTTCCCTTTGCCCTGTGCAGTCCCTGGGAATGACAAGGGACCATTACAATATATCTGTCCCTAAGCCTAGGTCGTCAGTGTGCCTGTGTGTCATCTCTATGAAGGCACTTGGGTAACCATGTCCCTGGACATTACGGTGTTTGAGTAAGAGTGACTGAATTTGGGTGGAAGGTAGCAGTCCCTTCCAAGGCAAGAATCACAATGTGCTTCGGCGGCCATGTATGGTGAGCCTGTGCCAGTACATGGCGGTGTGTCTGGGATCAGGCTAGTCTGGAGGTTGTCTCACTGTCCTGTGGCCCATGTCCGTAGGAGATCCAGACCTGGGAGCCATAGAGCTACGCATTGAGGAGCTACGACACCATTTTCGAGTGGAGCATGCAGTGGCAGAAGGCGCCAAAAATGTCCTGCGCCTGCTCAGTGCTGCAAAGGCCCCAGACCGCAAGGCAGTCAGCGAGGTGACATTGAGGGCTTCTGCTAGGGGTGTGGCGTTCAAGGGACTTAGGAGAGATAGGAGATTGACTGGCAACAGGTCCTGGTGAGGGTGGAGCTGTAACTCAGATGGCCTGCCACTGGGTGTGAACTTCAGTAGGAAGAAGGAGAGACACCAGTCCACCTCTAAGCTAGGAGCAGAGTGTAGAGTCTCAGGGAGAGGTGAGGCCTAAACTGTTGCCTCTAAGAGATGGGGTGCAGCAAGAAGCTTTAATGAGGGTGGTGCCTCAGGGGGTCCTGGCTCCAGCAAGGGGCAAAGCCTAGTTTTCAAGGCTCCACCGGATGGGTCTAAGTAAGTTTGAGTTTTAGGCTTGAGGAAGAAGTTGCTGGAGGTGGGTGGGTTTTTGGGGAAGGGCCTATGCCTGTCCTCAGCTCTCTGCCTTCCTGCCTCAGGCTCAGGAAAAATTGACTGAGTCCAACCAGAAGCTGGGCTTGCTGCGGGAGTCACTGGAACGGCGCCTCGGGGAGCTGCCGGCTGATCACCCCAAGGGGCGGCTGCTTCGGGAGGAGCTCACTGCAGCCTCATCAGCAGCCTTCAGTGCCATACTGCCTGGGCCCTTCCCTGCCACTCACTACAGCACCTTGAGCAAGCCTGCAGCACTCACAGGTGGGCTCCAGACTGACCACACTCTTAGGACCTAGTCCTGAGACCACTCGCCTGGGTCTCCAGGCTCCCCAGCCTTGACTGTGCTTACCCTGTCACCTCCTTCCCCTCTTATCCTGACCCCCATTTCCATCTCTACCAGCCAAACAGCCCCACCTTCTTGCTCTGCTCTGTTCTAGACTGTTGTTGCACCCTCCTCCTTGGCCCTGTCTTTCTCCTCTACTCTGCAGCAGCCCATGGCAGATCATCAGATCTTAGCTCCAGTCCCATTGTCCTAGTCCTTTCCCTTGGCTGCCCTGAATGTCACCTCCTTGGACCCCTGCCTCCCTGACACTGTGTCAGAGCCCCACTGGCGGCCCTTTTTCAGCTGCCACTTGCACGAGGAGAGGTCCTTTTCCTGTTGTGCTGTCTCCTCTGCCTGCCTCCCATGAGCCTGCCCCTTCTGCAGGGACCCTGGACGTTCGAGTGGTGGGCTGCGAAAACCTTCCAGAGACCATCCCCTGGAGCCCTCCTCCCTCAGTAGGGGCACCTGGGACCCCCGAAAGCCGCACTCCTTTCCTGAGTCGACCAGGTCGGGGCCTTTACAGCCGAAGTGGAAGCCTTAGTGGACGGAGCAGCCTCAGGGGGGAGGCAGAGAATGCCAGTGAGTGGTCATGGGGAGGCTGAGTGGGTGGGCGGGTGGGGTGGCCGCATTTGTAGCATTTCCTTTACTGATTTGTCTATTTGCTTATTTGTTTAAAGCCAGGGTTTCACTCTGTTGCCCAGGCTGCCCGCAAACTCTGGGCTCAAGTGATTCATGATTCAGCCACCTGAGTAAGCTGGTGCCATAGCTTCTGTACTATTCACACGTTGTCCGGGCACTAGAGAGAGGACTCAGTGGTTAAGAGTATGCACTGAGCTTGCAGAGGAGCCCAACCCCCATCAGGTGCCGTTGAGCTGCTGTCACCACAGTCAGAGGAGCCAGCGCTCTCTTCTGACCCCCTGCTCTCTGCACCCTGTGCACAAACTTCCACACTCTCCCTCACACACATAATTCAAAAATAAAAATCAGGGGCCAGAGAGCTGGCTCAGCAGTTGAGAGCACTTGCTACTCCTGCAGAGGACCTCAGGTTCGGTTCCCAGCACCCACATAGCTGCTCACCACTGTCCATAACTCCAGCTCCAGGGGATCTGACACCCTCTTCTGACCTCTTCAGGTACCAGGTACACACTTAGTGCATACACATACATGCATGCAAAACATACATACACATAAAAATAAAAGTAAATAAAATAAATACATTAAATAATAAATTATGTGACATCCATTGGGATGACTTACCAAAACAATAGCAACAAGAGAAACAGAACACAACAACAACAACAAAAAACCCCCACAAATGTAAAGAGAAGATGTAGAGAAATTGGAACCTGTGTTGGGTGTGGGAATGCAAAGTGAAATAGCAGCCATCATGGGGAATGGCTTCTTTTGCTTCCTGCACCATCCTCAGTGCCTATCTGTGCTACAGCAGGGTTCATGCTGTCCTTGCTTTTAAGACTGAACCCTGCCAGAGGCTGGGGGCATAGAACCCCCAGTGGGGGGCTGGAGTGTGCCTGTGATAGACCTCCTGCCTAGAATCTTCCAGTGAGGGGCTGGGGTTACTGATTAGGGGTAGAATACTTGCCTACTATATTTGAGGTCTTGGTTCCTTCCATCCTACACCCAGCAAAAATAAAGGTGAAATTAGCCATAATCCTGTGATCTAGCAATTCAGCTTCTCTATGTCTGTTGGAGAACTGAGCAGAGGCTTGAGTTGCTTTATGACCAATTTGTGGCATTATTCACCGTGGCAGGGAAGGAGGAGCTGTGCTGTGGGCAGATAGGCACATGGCGTCTTGTACAAACAGTCGGCAGGGTTCAGTCTTAAAAGCAAGGACAGCATGAACCCTGCTGTAGCACAGATAGGCACTGAGGACAGTGCAGGAAGCAAAAGAAGCCAGCTGCAAGAAGACCAGGATGGCCTGATTCCACTCAGAGCCACAGACCCACAGAGACAGGAAATAGAGCGAACGGCCAATGCTAGAGGCTAGAGACTGTTCAGTAGGGAAAGGTTCTCATCTTCTGGAACTAATGCTCAGAAGCCATCTGAAGTGCAGGAGATGACTGGTAGTGACAGGCACAGCAGTGAGTATGCTGAGCTCCGTGGTTCTATACTTACACAAGCCCAGTGGGCTGGGGACAGAGGTTAGGTGGAGCCTGCCTAGCGTTGTAAGGCTCTTAGTTTGATCCTAGCACTGCATAAACCAAGTATGATAGCACATACCTATACTGTACTCTCAGCAAGCTTGGAAGTAGACACAGGACAATCAAGTTCATAGTCATCCTAAAAACACAGAGTATCCAGGACCAGCCTTAGTTACACAAGACTGTCTCAAAAACAAACACACCAAACACACATCTGGTGTGGTTCTACAAGCCTTCCAGAATTTAGGAGGTAGAAGCAGGAAGATCTGAAGTTAAGGGCCAGCCTGGAATACATGAAACATTGTCTCAAAAAACAAAACAAAAATAAGGGCTGACTGTGGTGCATACCTGTAACCCTAATGTCCAGGAGGCTAAGGCAGGAGGAGTCCACCCAGTCTGGGTTATGTAGTAAGTTCCAGGCTAGCTTGGTCTTTTGAGTAAGATTGTATCTCAGAACCAAAGAAAAACACACAAAAATGAGCCCCCTTTCCCCCAAATCCATAGTCTGAATTAAAGGCTTAATTGTGAACGAGCAAGCTAGCAGAGCATTGAGGGAGTTGAGGGACTCTGACAGGATATGGAGCAAGCCTTCCCCTCCCCCTTTCCTGCCGCCCTCTCCTGGTTTCAGCTGAGGTCAGCACCGTGCTCAAGCTGGACAACACAGTGGTGGGGCAAACAGCCTGGAAGCCATGCGGCCCCAATGCCTGGGACCAGAGCTTTACCCTGGAGCTGGAGAGGGTGAGCTGTGCTGGGGCAATGGGAATTAGAAGGGGAGTGTAGGCATCAGACACAGGAAGTGATGGCCCTGTTTTTTCTTAAGGCTCGGGAGCTGGAGCTGGCTGTGTTCTGGCGTGACCAGAGGGGTCTGTGTGCTCTCAAATTTCTGAAGTTGGAGGACTTCTTGGACAACGAGAGACATGAGGTGCAGCTGGACATGGAACCCCAGGGCTGCCTGGTGGCTGAGGTACAGCCTGGTTTCTGACTTCTGACCCCACGATGTTTCCTCCCTCCTTGCTTCTGATTGTCTAGCATGGGGAGAGTAGTTTCAGATGCTTCTGAGCCTTAATGGGAAGTAAGCTTCACGAAAGCTGGGACTGTGGCCAGGAGCCACACATCGCACATAAGGAACAATCAACAGTAACAGACCACTATGTGACAGTGCTTCCAGAAAGCTGTGCCTTGTCAATTGCATGTTGGTCTGGTAGATTGCTTGCCTAGCATGCATGCACAAAGCCTTGGGTCCCATTTCTAGTTCAGATAAAACTAGGTGCAGGTACTGGAAAGATGGCTCAGCAGTTAAAAGCACTGTCTGCTCTTCCAGAGGACCCAGTTTTGATTCCTAACACACACTTACAGCTGCCTGTAACTCTGGTTCTGGGGGATCTGACACTCTCTTTTGGTCTCAGTCACTAGGTTCAATACATGTATGTATTGTACAGACATACATGCAGGCAAAACACCCATGCACATTAAACCAATACACATTAAAACTAGGTGTCATACAACCTCAAGCTACATGATGAGCAAGAGGACAGCAATATAAAGACTCACCAAAAACTACAGCCAAAGCCGAGTGGTGCTGGTGCTCGCCTTTAATCCCAGCATTCTGGAAGCAGAGGCAAGCAGACCTCTGAGTTTGTGGACAGCCTGATCTACATAGTGTGTCCCAGGCCAGTCAGGTCTGTAGAGAGGCCCTGTCTGAAAAGCAGGAAAACAAGCCAGAAACATTTTCTGCTGCTGTAGCCTAGTGAGGTCTCAAAAAACCAAGCACCGAGTGAGCCCTGTGTGGAGGGCTGGGCCAGTACCCTCAAAGCTCTGGCTTCATGTCCAGCATTTGCACGACAGCAACAACAAACTTGAGTAGAGGCAGGTTGCTGGTGGCAGCCTAACATCAAGGTGGGCTGCAGTTCAAAGAATCTTCTGCAGTGCTGTTGTCATTGAGACCACCATGTCGAGTTCTACCATGGGTAGAATGTTCTGTCTGAACTGTGGCTGGTGTAACTAGAATCCAAGTTTTTCCCACTGACGTTTTGAGTAATTTAAATTTGATCTCCACACATGGCATCTGCACAAGAACACTCTGGGTCTAGAGATCAATATTTGTATGTGTTGGAGTTGGAACACCAGGCTAAGTCATCGTGGGTTTCCCACATAGCAATGGGGCTTCTGAAGCAAAGGGCCAGGCTCTATCCCTCTTGGTTCTGATGCAGTCTAAGATAGGGGTCTGAGAATATATTTCTCAGTTCCCAGGTATGTAAGGCATCTTTCTGTCACTGTGACAAATACCTGAAATAATCAGAAAGAAAAGGGTTATTTTGGCCCATGGTTTCTGCCCATGGCCGCTTAGCCGTATGGATCCGGGCTTGTAGCTCAGCATGTCCTTATGCCAGCAGCAAAAGTGGAAGAGGCAGGTGCACCTAACAGAATGCAGAAGCAAAGAGAGACACAGGAAGGGGCTAGGCTCCCAATATCCTGTCTGTGGACATACTCCTGTGACCTCACTTCCTCGCACTAGGACCCGCCTCTTAGTGGTTACACCACCTCCTAAATAGAGCCACAGGCTTGTGACAAAATCTTCAATACACAGGGCCATTTTGGGATTGCTGAGCCTAACAACAGTGCCAGATGATGCCAGTGTGGCCAACCTGCGACCATACATGGGAATCAAGTCATAGGTGATGTGAGACTTGTTTTCCAGACCTCCATGTCAGTCTTGTGGGTGCAGACTCCTTCCTTCCCTCCAGAGAAGGGTCTGATTGCCTGTGTCCTCCCTTTTCAAGATGGAAGCCTGTTGTGTCTTCGGTATTTTTCCTGTGACTGTAGTTAAGTACCCTAGCATTTTAAGGAAAAGAGGGTCTCTTTTGGCTCAGAGTCCACCATGTTGGGGAAGTCAAGCAGGAGCAGTAAGTGGCTAGTCTCACTGCATAGGAAGTGAGGTAGGGTAGCAGAGTGGTGGGTGACTGGTGCTCAGCTTGGTTTCTCCTCTCCATGCTGTCCAGAACCCCCACCTAGGGACAAGTGCCTCTCACAGCTTTGGAGGGTTTTCCCTAACAGACATTACTACCATAGGTAATCTCTCACAAGTGTGTCTTGAGGCTGGTCTCCTAGGTTATTCTAGTCAACTTAACAACGAACTTTATAACTGTTTCAGTCCCCATGAGGGCTCCTGTGTTTGAACACTTGCTCCCCAGCTGGTGGCTCTTTTGAGAGGTAATAGAACTCTCAGGAAAAAAGTGAAAAATAAAAAAAAAAAAGCCTCACTGAAAGAAGTGTCACTGGGGTTATTGTTAGGCCCTAAGTCCTGCTGCTTTCTGTTCCCTGGTCCTCTGTGATGTACCTGGGCTTCAGTGTTCTGCCACTGTGGACCCCACCACCCAAACTGCCATGTGTTCCTTCCATGATGGATTGTGTTCCCTCAGCTGTGCCCAGAATAGAGCTCCCCCTGCAGCTGTTTCTGTCAGGTATACTGTCACAGTGAGGAGAACACAGGACAGCACTTCTGAGGGCAGGCAGTGAATGCGCTGACCACTTCTTCCATGCTCATCAACTGTCTGTTGTTTGACAGAATACTCAGGAGAAATAAAAGAAGCAGGTTTCTTTGGGCTCATGGTTTCAGGGTTGCAGCCATTCACCCCGTTGCTTCTGGGCTTGTGATGAAGCAGGCCGTGGAGTCGAGCTGCTCACATGCTGACAGTGAGACAGGGGGGGGAAGAGAGTACTTCTGGCAGCTAGAGACCTGCTTTGTGTAATGATACCCTTCCTTGTGAGGTTCCCTGCTTCCCAACAGTCTATGAAGCTCTGAAGCCATCACTGGATGAATCCATGAGTGAAGTCATTGATCTTCCTGTGCGTAGTCACTACCAGTGGCTCAGCTTTGCACATGGCTGCTAGAGCCAAGCCACATGTCATCAAGGACACTTGGTGTCATGGTGCCCCATACATAGGTTGAACATCTATTCCTGTGACCACTGCAGCTGAACATGTCCCCACAGGTCACTTTCCGTAACCCCATCATTGAGCGGATCCCTAAGCTCCAAAGGCAGAAAAAAATCTTCTCCAAGCAGCAAGGTAAGGAGGGTACAAGTGAGCTGGGTTGGATAGCCAAGGACCCCAGGATGTCACGGGTAGTGAGCCTACCCTTGCGACTTCAGGGAAGGCATTTCAGCGTGCCAGACAGATGAACATTGATGTGGCGACTTGGGTGCGGCTGCTCCGGAGACTCATCCCTAATGCTGTAGCCACTGGCACCTTCAGTCCCAATGCATCTCCAGGCTCTGAGATCCGGCACACTGGGTAAGGAAGTGGCCCCAATTTTGCCTGTCACCCCTGTCTCCCAGAGTCCTAGGTTCCCACCTCCTTCTCCTCCCTCTCCTGCAGAGACATATCCATGGAGAAATTGAACCTCAGTGCTGACTCAGACAGCTCATCCCACAAGAGCCCCCTGGGGCTTCCCTCCACTTCATGTGGCCTGGTGAGTGTGCACATCCCCTCTGGGCAGGAGAGCCTTAGAGGACCTGCTTTTTTTTTTTTCCCCAGAAACTTCCAGATGCTAACCCAGGATCATCCAGGACAACAAGGCGGGTTGTTTGGTTGGTTTGGTTTTGTGGAGTATAGTTTCAAGTTTTGAACTCTTGAATGTCTCAGTCTCCTGCATGCTGCGAATGCCACACCCAGTTTATAGGGTACTGGTGATGAAATCCAGGGCTTTCTGCATGCTAGGCAAGTGCTCTGACAACTACAGCACCTCCCCTGTTTTCTGTACTGCTTAAAAATATCAGCGTGGAAGCTGGGCAAGGTGACACCAGCCTGTCTTCCCAGCAGTGGCATAGCTGAGGCAGGGTAGTCACCACAAATTTGAGTCCAGCCTAGACTACATAGTAAGTTCTAGGCCAGTTTAGGCCACATATCAAGACCCAGTCTCAGAAACCAAAGCTGGGGGATGTGTGCTTGGGGGCTGAAGGTTTGTTCACTAGCAGAGCTCTTGAGCAGTGTGCTTGCAGCTCTGGGCTCCATCCCATGCTGAAAAGAAGAAAAGAACAAAAGAAACAAAGTGTGAGCTGGTGAAAGGGGGCAGAAATGTGCCTGTGTGATTCCGGCACTGGGAAGCAGAGGCAGGGGGATCAGGAGCTATGTAGCAGATTTCCTAGGGGGAGGGGAATGTTTTTCTCTCGTTTTCGAGATTCTAATATAGCTTTTCTCTCTCCAAATCCTCCTGTAAACCCCTTCTTCCTCTCTGTCAAACTCATGGCCTCTTTTTTCACTAATTGCTATTGCATGCATCTGTGTGTGTGTATAAATATTTCTAAATTCCTATATACATCCTGCTCAATGTATATAATGTCACTTTTCTGTGTGTTTTCAAGTCTGGCCATTTAATGGTGGATAACCAGTTAGCGTGCTTTTCCTTGGGAAGACTGTCTCCCACTGGAAGCAGACTTGAATCGGCTGTAGTACTTTCAGAAGGGTTGGGCCTCGGGGGCTTTTCCCCATTCACTGTGGCATGTCTGTGGTTATCGTCCTGTCCAGCTCACAGTTGGATGGTCATGCTGTTGACATGGGCGGGTGTAGCTTCTGACACAGCCTCACAGCAAATTCCCTGATCCTCTGGCCCCACCCTCTTCCTCTCTGAGCCTTAGGTGTAGAAGTGTTCTGTAGATGTATCCACTACAACTGGGCTCCACACTTCTGCATTTTGACTGATTGTGGTTTTCTGTGGTGGTCTCCATCTGTTGTGGAGAGAAGTTTCCTTGGTGAGGGGTGAGGACCACTTTTATCTGTGGGTATAAGGCAGTGTTCTCAACCTTCCCAATGCTAATCGTTAAGTACAGTTTCTCATGTTGTGAAAAATAAGATTATTTCCATTGCTCCTTCACAACTATAGTTTTGCTATTGTTATGAATCATTATGTAAATATCTGTGATAGTCTTGTATGAAAGGGTCATTTGACCTGCCCCCAGGAAGTCATGATCTACAGGTTGAGAACCACTGGTAACCACAAATATTTAGAGTGTAGTTAAGGGTTGTGCTGGTTTAGTAAGGTGGTGGCTGTCGGTTCTCCTCCAAGGTCTACGACTTCACGAACCCTGCCTAGTTGGCTAGGTTTCCAGTACCTGGCATGCTTCCCTCTTAAGGAGTGGGTCGTAAGTTCAGTTAGGGAGCTGTTGGTCCAAAACACAAAGGGAGAAAAAACCAATTTATATCAAGGACAAACTGTGTTGCTCTATTGATAGGGGTTACCAAAAGAAGTGGGGGGGCGGCTGTCATGAACTCTTCTAGTTCTGTGGGCATAGATGTTTTTTGTAAAGAAACAAGGAATCGACTCCATTCCATGAGCCTGATGAAAGCTGCATGGTTGGTGATCACAGCCAAGGAGGCCATGCCGTAGACAGAACTGTGTGGGTTACTCTATAGTCCTTTCTTTTCTTTCCCTCCATCCATTTCTAGCTCTGGTAGGCATCTAATCATAGGCTGGTTCAGGCCAGTGCGTGCTGGCTGACCTTTTATCAGCCTTGCCAAATACAATGTTCCTTTTCCTGTCTGTCTGTCTGTCTGTCTGTCTGTCTGAGACAGGGCCTTTCTATGTAGCTCTGGATATCCTAGGACTCACTGTGTAGACCAGATAGGCCTTGAAATCACAGAGATTGCCTTCTCTCTCCTAAATACTAGAATTAAAGGCATATGCCACTATGCCTGGCTTCTTTTTGAAATTTTTATTACCATTCAGTTTATTTTGTGTGAGCGTGTGGTCGCTCATGTGAAGGTCAGAGAACAACTTGCAGGAGTCAGTTCTCTCCTTCCACCCAGTGGATCCCAGGGCTCAAGCTCCAGTTGTCAGTCTTGGCAACAGGTGCCTGCCTTCCCCCACCACTCTGCTGTTGGCCCAGTGTTCTTTCCTTTTTGATCATTCCACCCCAGCCTCTCCAGTGCTGAGAGTGTGCCTGGCCGTACTATCTCCTTGCCACCTTTTCTCCATTTGGAAAAGGAAGAAAGATGGAAACCAGGGTCTCACATGAGAGACCAGCGTTACACCATGAAGCCGCCCCCTCAGATCCTGAGTCTTTGTTGTTTGTTTCAATTTATATGTTTGTATATTGTTTTCTTTGGGGTGTGCACATGTGCTACACCTTCAGGTGTGGAGATCAGAGAGCAACTTGCAGAAGTTGATTCTGTCCTTCTGTCTGTGGATTCCAGAGGTCTACCTCAGGCCAACAGGCTTGGTGTAGTAAGCACCTTCCTTTTCTTGAGCCAAGGCTGCCCCAGGCCCTGATTCTTTTCAGTCACATGCTCATGTGGTATGGCTTGGCTGGGATGAAGCTCTGTGACAGAGTGTTCATCTAGTAGGTATGAGGTCCTGGGTTCCATGCCCAGCATTATAAATCAATCAGTCAATCAATCAGTCAATCAATCCATTAATCTGTGCAGGCTAAAACCAGGAAATGAATTAAGCAGACAAATTCTGGGAGGAAAATGAGACACTGGTGGACAGGGTGTGCTGAGGGTCTCTGCTCTTTAACACAAGGCTCAGCTGATCCTCGCATGGGTGATCTCTCAGAAAGGTTACAGAAGGAGGAAGAGCTGAGCCCAGGGCAAGCCTGGGGTCCAAGTTATCCAGTAGGCTGAGATAGAAGGAGCACAAGTTCAGGGTAGTTTAGGCGGTTTGGTGAGAGCCTGCTCAAAGGAAATAGAGCACAGTGCGGGGGAAGCATGCACAATGCTCAGGTCTATCCCTGTGCTGGTGAGAGCCCGCTCAAAG
>JADRCH010000041.1:1908040-1963482 GCA_019843965.1 Rhynchomys soricoides
CACAGTGCGGGGGAAGCACGCACAATGCTCAGGTCTATCCCTGTGCTACCCTTGTGCCGGCAAAGGAAGCTCAGAAGAAGGTGGTCCTGGGGAGGAGAGTGTGAGGCAGCCATGAGGAGAGGGTGTGTGTGGCGCAGGGCCCTTTTGGCTCTTGGGGCTCGTGAGCTCTGACTTATGGCTACTGTGACCTCTGTACCACAGAGTTCTCCAACCCACGAATCCACCACCTCTCCAGAGCTGCCTTCAGAGACCCAGGAGACCCCAGGCCCTGGCCTATGCAGGTGATGCCCCTTCCTAGTCCCTATCTGTAACCCTGCACACTCTCCAGGTCCCCACAAGCTCTTTTTCTCCACAGTCCCCTGAGAAAGTCGCCCTTGACACTTGAGGACTTCAAGTTCCTGGCAGTGCTTGGCCGGGGTCACTTTGGAAAGGTGATGCAGGGGGAGGACTTAGGGGCTCGGAGTCTTTACCCCAAGGGCCTCGGCTGTCCACTAAGGCCCCTGTGCCCACTGTGTGCCAGGTGCTGCTCTCTGAGTTCCGCTCCAGTGGGGAGCTCTTTGCCATCAAAGCCTTGAAGAAAGGTGACATTGTAGCCCGAGATGAGGTCGAGAGGTGAGGTCCTGCCCTGACCCTTGGGAATTTTTGGAAAACAGACCAAGAGTGTCCTCTACTGAACATTTCAGTGAGAGGGATTTGTGGACCAGAACTTGCCTTACCTGTGAGTACTGTGAGTGCTGACGTAGGAAGCAGTCCCTGTGACCCATTTGTGACCCCCTTCCCTTTTCAGAGTGAGTACTGAGATTGTCCCCCTTTCTGCTCATGGTTTTAACAGTCCACTAGGGGTCACACAGTCACAGACAGGAGGTTCAGGACTCAATGTCCGGTCTTGGGACTGCCTCGGTTTTGGGGTCAGGGTCCTAGGTTAAAATCCTGCCTCTAACAGATGTGCTTCCAGATGCTGGGAAAACCATGCCTCCCTTAGCACTTAGCCCCTGCTCTATCCATCAGAAGCCTTCACAGTTCTTGATCCTGTGAAGGCTTCAGGCTGCCCTAGACGTCCAGCTACCTTTTTAATGACCAGGAACAAAAGCGTGAATAAGTAGAGTTTATTTATTGATCCGGGCTGCAGAAGCCCAATTGTGTCTGCCTCAGTCCTGATGCTTGGTGCCACTGCTGGTCATGTGCTTCTCTGCAGGCTGTGCTTGCAGTTGTCTCTCAGACAGGGAAGCCTCTCCACCACCGATCAGATCTCCTTCCTCTTGGTGCTTTAGTCCTCACACTGGGCCTGTTGAGCGGGCCTACTGGTTTCTAAGCCAGTCCCCAGCATGTACTTGGACTGACTATCAGCCTGAGCCTTGCACCCTCACCCATTTCCCAAAATGAGAAATGAATCCAGTCGATCCAAGTTGCACTGCAGTGCAATCAACAGATATCTGAGTGAGCCCTGGAGGGCATGGGTGTAGGGCAGAGGCAGCTGGGCTCTCTGACTTCTGCCTCCTGCCCAGCTTGATGTGTGAGAAGCGGATTTTGGCGGCCGTGACCAGGGCAGGACATCCCTTCCTGGTGAACCTTTTCGGCTGTTTCCAGACCCCAGAGCATGTGTGCTTTGTGATGGAGTACTCAGCTGGTGGAGACCTGATGCTGCACATCCATAGCGATGTGTTCTCAGAGCCTCGGGCTGTGTGAGTCTGCCTTCCAGCATCACGCCTCTCTCCTGCCCACTACCTGAGGTCCCACTTCTCCGCCCTACCTCCTACCCCTCCACCCTGAGGCCTTCCTCCTCCAGAACTGTGGGACCCCAGGGGTCAGGGACTTTGGTGCCTGTGGAACCAGGCTTGTGTGATCTTATGCATCTCTGCAGCTTCTATTCGGCCTGTGTGGTGCTGGGACTGCAGTTCCTCCATGAACACAAGATTGTCTACAGGTGTGTACATGAGAACATGTTCTGCCCACAGACTGGACATGGTCAAGCTCTGCACAAAGCCCTGATCCCTACCCAGTCACCCCTCTTTACATCCCCTGACACCCCCATTCCCCAGGGACCTGAAGTTGGACAATTTGCTCCTGGATACTGAGGGCTACGTCAAGATCGCAGACTTTGGCCTCTGCAAGGAGGGTGAGGGGCTGCAATCCTGGGATGAGAGGAGTAGGGGTGGGCTACCCTCTGGTGCAGCTCTACCTAGGTGGTCAGATGACATTTTCTTCTCTATGGGCTTTGCTGTCAGCCACCTGGTCACCCTAGCAGCTTCAGGAGAGGTCACCAGGTCTAGCCCCATCTGGGTCACCCCATACTGATCTGGGGTAGGGCTGGATGGGTATTTGGGGTATCTCATGCTCCTACTCCCCTAGCTACTATAGGCTCATGTGGCCTTGCTCTCCACCCCACCCAGGGATGGGCTATGGGGACCGGACCAGCACATTCTGTGGAACTCCGGAGTTCTTGGCACCCGAAGTACTCACAGACACATCCTACACTCGAGCAGTGGACTGGTGGGGACTGGGCGTGTTGCTCTATGAAATGTTGGTTGGAGAGGTGAGTCCCAGGCTGCCTTTTTTCTGTAGAGAATATGCATGTGCCTCAGAGTGAGATGGGAATTGGCTCCTACCACATGAAGTATGATCTGGAGCTGTCAGCTTTACCTCTCTAATCTGTTTCTGGAACTGTAAAGTGGGATACTTACCCCCTATAAGCCGGCAGTGGTGCATGAGTGCTCCTGGAGGGGTGGAACCCTTTGGTAGTGCTGGGTGTATGGACTGGCTAAAAGTGGGATCTTACAAAACCCGGCTTTCTCTGCCCAGTCTCCGTTCCCTGGGGACGATGAGGAGGAGGTATTTGACAGCATTGTCAATGATGAGGTTCGCTATCCCCGCTTCTTGTCTGCGGAAGCCATCGGCATCATGAGAAGGGTAGGCACACCTCCCACCTCTCAACCATCTAGTGCAAGGTAGGCTGGGAAGGGACTGGAATCGGATACAGATCAACTGGTGCGCCCTCTCACAGCTACTGCGGAGGAACCCAGAGCGAAGGTTGGGATCCACTGAGCGTGATGCAGAAGATGTGAAAAAACAGCCCTTCTTCAGGGTGAGCAGACCCCTCCCCATCCTCTCAGTCACCCCAAGGACCTGAGTATTCTTCCTAGTTCATCCCCACCCCAAATCTAGTAGCTGTATCTTAAAGAGTTTTGTTGCCCCGCCCCCCACAGCCATCATGACTCCTCTCAAATGTTACCTGCACCCTTCATTACCCTTAATCGTCAACTCCTATTGCTTCTCAAGGCCCGTGCCATCATTACAGGACTTACCCTGAACTACCCCAGACTACCTTGATTTGTCTAAGTTCCCAGTCCCGCTGCATCTTGTCTGCTTCCTGCTGATTTCCAGACTTCCCTACAGACCCCTCAACCTCCATTATGACTCTCTCTGTCCCTCTCTCCACAGACTCTGGGCTGGGATGTCTTGCTGGCCCGTCGCCTGCCTCCACCCTTCGTGCCTACACTTTCAGGGCGCACAGATGTCAGCAACTTCGATGAGGAGTTCACTGGGGAGGCCCCCACACTGAGCCCTCCCCGGGATGCACGGCCCCTCACAGCTGCGGAACAGGCGGCCTTCCGGGATTTCGACTTTGTGGCAGGAGGCTACTAGCCCCAAGCCCCGCCTTGCCCAAGAGTTCTTGGTTTTTAAAAAAGCCTTTGGGGTTTACTCCATACATGCATTTTCAGCCTCTATGTGCAATCTGGGGTGGAGTGTGCTTGGAGCAGGTGACAGAGGCAAGGCAGACTCTTGGGGGCAGGACTGACGGGGCTCATTTGAAAGGTCAAGATGGGAACATGCAGAAGTAGTGGGCTCAGGGGTGTGTTGGGGGAGCATTGGGGTTTTAAGGCTGTGTGGGTACAAGTGTTGAGATTCTTGGCATGATTAGGGGCCAAAACGAACAGACCGGTTGCAAGAGTCTATTGTGGAGACAGAGATGGGAAGTGAATCCAAAACTTTGCTCTACTTGCGGAGAGCCCCAGTCTTAGAACTAAGGTTGCAGTGTTGTGCGCATGCTCTTCAAGCTGCAGGCCTGGGAAATCCCACCTCTGATGTTTGGAGCATCCCATGTATCTGTACCATCGCGTGACCAACATTAGAACTGTACTCATCCCCAGTGGAGCCTCTTTCGCCCCTGTGCGGTGACAGTGTTGCAGATCCACAGGACGCAGCGCCCTAGGCACACTGAGTTTGAGACTATGCCCTTGAGCCCTGCCCAGAACGATTTGGCTTAGCTTCTGGGCATATTCAGGGGTGGCTGAAGCCACTGTGTCGGGAGCTACGCAGTGAACTGGCCTCCCAGGCACTCTTTGTTAGGCCCAGCTCCATTGGACCACCCTTGGCACTAACCCTCAGGGGTAGGAGGCGAAGCAGTTGGCGCAGCATGGCCTGGCGCAGCAGGATGTACACCCATGGGTCCAGGATCTGGTTCCACGACGCAAGGCGTACAGCCAGAAAGAGCGGTCGCTGCAGGGAGTTAGAGTTCCAGCCCCCGATGGCCAACACCACCAACACCTGCGAGAAAAGCAGGTGTGAGCAGTGGAGCCGGTGGGAGAGAAGGGGTCGGGTGGAGAGCCGTGCAGGGCAAACAGGATCTGTGCGGGAAGGAGAGTGATTAAGCAAAGGTCATCAGTGACTGCGGAGAGTCTGGCTAGAGAAGACCCAGTATCCCAACACACACAGAACTCAAAGGTCAAAAAGCTGGGGTGGAAGAAGGCTATGAATAGATAGAGTGGAGGGGCATAGAAAGTGGACTGAAAGGCTTGTGTGAGTAAGACTATTTACAGAGATCCCAAAGAGAGTGAAGGTAAGGGTCCCGGATAGCAGGGGAGCAGGCTTTGTCTGCAGGCAGGGTCTTCAGGGGGCAGAGCTCAGGCGGGGGCAGAAAAAGAGTTTGGCTTGAGGACCGACTGCGCCCCTCACCAGCAGGGGGCTCCAGCAGATGCACGACACCACCATGATGCCCACGAGCTGGCCCACCATTTCCACGTCGTGTGCGTGAACCCTGCGTGTGGAGCCGCCGCCCCGAGAGCTGCGGAGGGTGGCTGTGGCTGAAGTGATGGATGAGGCAGACGAGGCGGAGGCCAAGCGGGGTCCACGGGACCCCCAGCGCCGGCGATCTCCTGCGGTCTCTGCGGTCTCTCGGAAACGTCGAGAGCGACGCCGCCTCCAGCGGGCACGGAGGAGTGCCAGGCCGCTGAGAGTATTGCACACTAGTGCCGCAAGGAGCGCTGCCAGGCCAAGGCCGGCGAAGAGGCCGGCAAGCAACGCCTGGCGCCAACCTCCACGAGGCCCAAGGCTAATGAAACACCAGGTGCCAGGGTACTGTAGCTCGTAGCGACCCACGTGTACTAGTGGCAGCAGCGCCACTGCCAAAGCCATGGCAGCCAACATGGCTAGTGCCAGGCGTGCGCGGGCCACAGACACGCGCGCTGCGTGGATCAGAGGCTGCGTGACACCCACGCAGCGCTCCACGGCCATGCCACAGCCAAGCAAAAGTGGGCACAGGCCAAAGAAGACCATGCAGCCACCCAGGAAATGACAAGCCCCGCCAGCAGGCGCACGTCCTGCAGTATACAGGCGAAGCACCAGGGCGCCCGGGATCACATGGCCTGCTAGGTCGATGGCAAGCAGGCTGGCGACGAACAACAGGAAGGTGGCAGCCGAGCGGCGCCGTCGCAGTCGGCCTGCAACCTGGGCCAGCAGCGCCAGTGCCAGTACGTTGGACACAGCACCCAGCGTCATGGAGAAGATAGGCAGCGCTGGTGATGTGCCTTTATCGCCTGTCGGCAGCACCACTGATGTATTGGGGACCCTGGGTGTTGCACACGTTGTTGCCTCATCTGCTAGGCTCAGGTTAAGCCCGTAGGGGCTCATATCAGTGGCCAAGAGGGCTGCATAGATAAGAAGAGGGCACAGTGAGGTAGGGTCCCAACCTTCTGTGCCCAGGGCACCGCCACATGACCCTGGCTGCTCCATTTTGGATCCTACTTCACCTGTCACTGCCCCCATCTCTTGTGCCTGGCTTTACTCTACCCTCCCATCTGCTGGGGGTCTTGACTGACCTGGCACAGGTCCTCATTTCCACCCCACCCTCCACTTCCTGGTTTCCACCCCATCAGTTTCCTGATCCATGGCCCCATGGAACAGACCCTCACCCGCTTCTAATTCCAATTTCAACCTTCATGTCTGCCTGCCCATCTCTCCCTTTTCAGAAGTCTCCTTGGCTTGCCCTGGAACTGGTCAGGCTAACCTTAAACTCAAAAGATCCACCTGCTTATGCCTCCTGTGTCTTGGGATTAAAGGCTTACACCACCATGACCAGCTTTGGTCACTCTTTAACTTGATGTCCACTTCCTGACACGACTATAGTTCATCTCTCCCAATGGCCATGTGCCTGTCTCCAGAGACTGACTCAATCTACAGGTTCATCTCTTCCCCCAAACAACCCATCTCTCCCGAGCCCCAAGGCCTCTAAACCACATCCCGCCTCCGTGGTCTTCTCTGTCCCCACAGATCCCTGCTGCCACGGACCCATCTCTGTTGCCCTCTGTCTCCATGGCAATCTCTCACCAGTCTGGCATTGCCTCATTCAGATGCCCCTATTTGAACCAGCCTCTGGCTTGTCCTTCATTCTCTAGTTGAGAAGAGATGGACAGCCTAGGGCTGAGAGCCATAAAACAGCAAGAGGGCAGGGTGGCTATAGCTAGCCTTCTCTGGCTTGCCATCCGTCATGTCCCAGCTTCTTACCCAGTGCTGCGCAGGATGCAGGGTCCCCATGGCCTGGAACTTGGCTCCTGCTGCCTGCTCCAGCTACTCCCTGGCTCCCGGCAGGCCGCTCCCTCTTCCTGGGGCGGCTCCTCGGCTCCGAGCCGCCTCCACCCGCACTCCACTGGCCTCCAGGGGCTGCTCCAACCCATGCATGTCTGCCCTCTGGGGCTGGAAGCCTTGAGTGGGCAAAACCTCTACTGCTGGCAATGGTCAGGGCAACTGGGCCCAGCTCCTTCCTGCCAAGGACTGAGGTTCTCTGAATTGGTTTGGTTTCTGTGACCCCCTCCTCTCAGCGGGGCAGGAGCAACCCCCCACACCCTCACCCGGGCCTCTTGCCCGCCTCATTAATAAAGCGGATAAAATCTAAACACTGGAAAATGTGAGCATTGCCTGGGGCGAGCTGGGAGGGCTATGAGCTCCCATGGGGGTGGGGGCGAGTATGTGGGGGTGGGGGGAGTGTTGTCCTCATTGGGCTTGAGGGTTTGGGAGTTGCCTGGGTGTGCTGGGAGTCAGCAATGCCTCCTACCCTCACCTTTATGGTTGTCACAGTTGGGCAGAGGTGGGCAGCCTAGACCAGGGCAACAGGGAGTCATCCTAGGAGAAATGGAGATAACTGAATGGCTCAGGGGAGCCACCTGAGTTAGGGGAAGGTGGGCAATTCTTAGGGCACCTGAGTCTTTCTAATCCTGCACCCATAGCTATGCCTCACCTTATATCTTGAAAAGGGGCACATGGAGCCACCATCAGATCAGTCATAATGGGAAGTAAACACTGGACAGCACTCACCACTGCTGACTGTAACATCTATTCCCCTGAGATGGACCCCTTGAAACTGATGCTTGTCCATACCTCAGCACTGGGTGTAAATCTCACTGGCATTGTAAATCTGTTCCCAGCCCCAGAGCATACCTCCTGATGTAGTCCCCCTCAAACCAATGCCCATGGACCCCCCCCCCCCCAAGAACTTGTCCTGAGACATATAATCACATCTCTAAGGCCTGGCTGTTTATCCTGACCACCCGAACAAGAATACACCTGAGATCCATGCACACACTAAACACAGCTTCTTGAAACTCAGAGGAGCCAAGGCTTACCCACAATAGCCACAGCTCTGGTTCAACCTGGCTACCAACCATCCACTACACATGGTTCCACTCAACAAAGCCACACAATCCTAGCTGTTCCCAGCAGATAGGCAAGACTCCAGAATAGGACGTAGGGTACAGTTCAGTGATAGAGTGCGTCCTTAGCATGTATGAAGCCATGGGTTCCACTATCAGCACTGAAAACGGACCTATCATCAGGGATGACCCTAGGCAAGCAGCCACCTGCAGGGCTTGTATCCTGTATCCATGATACTCATCTCCTGCCTGGTACCAGGGAGCCAGTCCACTCAGCCTTCCTGCAGCATCTCTGCAGGACTCACCCCCAAACATTCCTACTGGGTGCTGGAGAGGGACCTCTGGCCTGGCTCCCCTTGTCCCAATTGCCTTCCTTCTCCCTAACTCTGGCCAGGGTCCCACCCCACCCTTTCCTTGATCTCCCTAAATCCTAGGATAAAATGGACTGTCAAAACAAGCTTGGCAGGTTTATATCTCTGTGAAGCACCATGCCGTGGATGCCTGGGCCCTGAGTACAACAAGGCACAATCTGGGTGCTGTAACAGGGCAACAGGCCTTGCTGCCACACAGAGGTTAGGCGCAGCCGCCTCACACAAGAGGAGCAGACGTGAAGCCTTGGTAGCAGGGAACCAAGTCTGATCCCCAAGCCAGGAACTCCAGCACTGCCTGGAAGCTTGATGGCCTCCAGCCAATGGGGAGGGGGCAGTGGGCCAGCCAATGGGGAGGGGGCAGTGGGCCAGCCAACTCCTAATTCAATTTGGAAGCCAGGAGATAGATTTCAGCTGCTGCATTCTTTCCCTGACCACCCCTCCTGCCCCAGAGCCAAACAGCTCCCAGAGTAGAATCTCTATATCCAAGGGAGTGTTTGCTGATACAAAAGCCCACTGCCTCCTTCCTCCCTCCCTCTTCATTGTCTAAAGGAGGAGACAAGGAACCAGGGGTCACAGCAGTGTCCACTCAAATGGGATGCAACAGAACCCAACTGAAGGGGCTCCTCTCAGGTGGGGGACGCCGGAGGGAAGGCCTTTCTGCCTTTCTGGTGTGAAGAAAGCAGGAAGAGCCAGGAGTGGTGATGTACACCTTTAATCCCAGCACTGTGAATGCTGATGCAGGTGAACTCTTTGTGAGTTCAAGGCCAGCCTGGTCTACAGAATGAGTTCCAGGATAGCAAGAGCTACATAGTGACTCTGTCTTGGAAAAAAACAAAAAACAAACAAACAAAAAAAACAAAGCAAAAAAAGTCAAGTAGGGAGGGTCATGATCCCAAAAAGAACTGAGGGCCAAGGGGACAGAAGGGGCGGTTGTCAGCTGATGGTGGGAAGTGCTGGGGACAGAGGTGGCTCCCAGTGTGTTGGTCCCTCCCCATGCGCTTACTCTATTGAGGTAGGTGGGGAACCCGGCAGGGGTTGGCCGGGGACCCCAACCAGGCTGGGCACCATGGTGGTACTGATTGGAGCGGGGCCAGGACCACAGGGCACTTGCACCCCACGCCATTCCCAGGCTGCTGAGTTACCAGCCTAAGCTGTATGCCCAAGTCTTGGCTCTGGCATCCTTCTGGAAACCCCAGCAGGCCAAGCCAGGTTATCTCAAGGTCCAGGTTCAGTTCCAGTCTTAGTAGCGGCCAACCTTGGCATCCCCGATGGCTCCCCAGACATCAAAGACAAATTCATCTGGGAATGCGAAGTCACCGAGCCGTTCATCCAGAGCTTCTGCCAGTTCGTCTGGGTTCCTTTTGTCTTTTCCCAGCTCCACCATGGTGGCAGCTGTCAGGGAGGAGAAAAGATGGAGGTGCAGATGGCATGAGGGGCAGAGGTGTAGGCTCAACTCAGCCCGGGTGAGGCCTGGAAGCCTGCTCCCACCTTCCAGGCACGGGTGCCCCACTCACCCAGTTCTGTGTCTCTGATCCCCATGTAGCTCTCTAGCAAGTCATCCACCTTTTCAATGGCCTTTTCCTCAAAAGCTGATGGCTGTGAAGGGTGGGAAGAAGACAACATAATAATGTCAACAGATATCAGTGCTGTGACACACATTGAATGCCTGCAGCGTTGGGGATGGCACACAGGGACTCATGCTAGGCAACAGCTCTATCAGTGAGCTGCATCCCCAGCTACTGGTGGCGGTGGTGTTGTTACTTATTTATTTAATGTAGAGGACTGTTTTGCCTGCACATATGTATGTGTACAAAGTGTCTGCCTGGTGCTTGTGAGGTCAGAAGAGAACATTGGATCTCTGGAACTGGAGTTAACAGATGACTGTGAGTCACCCATTATGGGTACTTGGAACTGAACCTGGGTGGTCTGCAAGAATCACACATGCTCTAAACTGCTAAGCTATTTCTTTAGTCTCGGCATCCAGAAATTTTTATTCTCATACTGAGACATATTCTAAGTTGCTCTAACTGACTCTGAACACTAAACCTTGTCTTAGCTTCCCAGGGAGCTAGGATTACAAGTATGTACCCACACTGGCTGGCTTTCATATATTTTCATGAGAGACCTCAGTGACAGAGTCTTACAGTTTGAGCTGCCCTTGAATGTGAGATCCTCTTGCCTGGAATTCCATGCCTGGCAGTGCTTCACTAATATCCGCTCTGATTCCTACTCTACAGGGAGGAGACCCAAGGCTTGATGGACCAGAACTGGGAAGAATAGGTTTAAGCAGAGGTGTCTGGAGTTTTTCACATAATTAGATTGCTGTCACCGTCCCAGGGTGGCTCACTCACCAGATCCTCCACTGTGGCAGGGCCCCGGGATCGCAGTCGGAGGGTCCCTCGGCCAGTGCCCAGTTGTGAGCCTGAACCAGGGTGGCCACCTGCTGAACGCTGGCTGATCATGTCTGTGGGAGGTAAAGGTAGTGGGAAATTTCAGCATACAGTAAATACAGCACTCAGGCACCTAGGCTTTACACAGCCACCTCTCACCGCCTCCAAGTTCTGTAGGCCCCTTGGGATAGGGGCTGGGTTCCAGGAAGGTAGGACTTTGCCTGGAGTGTGAGGGGCAGCTGAGGGTCAGGCATAAAAGCAGCTGGAGAGAGAATGGAGTGTAGCTTCTATTTGAAGAATTGAGGGTTGAGAATAACTGAGTCCCAGATAAGCCTTTCTACCCACACCGAGGGTGCCTCGGGCCCATTCCTGAGTTAGTGAAGCCAGGAAGAAACGGGGGCAGGGCACAGGAGCTGTACAAGACAGCCAAGCCTCACTTCTCTAGGCTGAGGGGGCTGGCCAGGGTTGGGGGCAACTTCCTTTAGGCTGGGCTGTCAGCCAGCACTCAGTGCTAGGGTAGGGTGGGGCTGTCCCCACTTTGCATTGCAGGCTTTGGTGCCACCTGCTGGTGGTTCCCAGGACTGCAATCTGTGTTTAAGAGCTCAAGATCATCCCAGTGGGTGGTCAGGGTGCAAGGTTGGCTCACCAAAGGCCTTTCGAGGTTCTGTGAGTTTGAGGGTGAAGGTGCGGCCTCGAGGCAGCTCCTTGAGGAGCCTGGCAACCTCGTAATGGCGACAGCCCAGCAGGCTCTGCCCGTTGATGGCTTCAATCATGTCACCCACGCTGATTAGCTGGATGTGGTCAATCACACTGCCTTCCTTGATGCGCTGTGGAGGGGCAGGCATCAACCCTGGAAGCTCCACTCTAGGTCCCATTCCAGACCCTGACCAATGACTAAGGGTGTGCCACCCACCCGGGCACCTTAATGAAGGCATAGCCGGCCCCGTTGTCAGTGATGGTGAGCCCCAGAGCCTCCTCAGACTTGAATACTTCCACCTCTTTGCGCTGCCCCTTGACATGGGCAAAGATGAAGTCCTCCAGCCCAATCTGGCCCCCCAGGAGCTTGTCCATATCCACTTTATGGGTGTTGAGGGTGCAGAACATCACCTGCAGAGGTAGGGCAAAATACTCATTCCTTCCTCCTTGGGTCCCCTTTCCCAACACATCCCTATCCTAGGGACTGGTGACACTCAGGGCTAAGGAGAGGTCCACTGGTACATCAAACGCTACAAGCAGCATTTCTGTCCTGGTAAAAACTCAGAGCTAGCTTGATTTACAGTGAGCACTCAGTACCTACTGAGGAGTGGATGGAGTCTAGACTCCCACCCAGCCTTCCTACCGGAGTCCACTTGAATCTCAGCCCCACTGTTGCCCTCCATTCAGCTTCTCAGCTTTTAGCTTGGGGTCATGCCTCCAGGGCATCATGGAGAAACAGACGCTACTCCTGACCTCCAGCTCCCAGTTTTTGGGGGCACAAGCCTCCCAATGCTTTATGGAAACCTAGCTACCGCCTGTGGCCCTCAATCCTCCACAAGCCACCAGGACACAGACTACTTCAGAACTGATGGGAAATCAATATCCACAGACCCACAACTACTAGGTTACGAGTCTCTTGGGACCCTCCCCCCAATACCTACTAGGGTACATGTCTTTCAAGGCCTGATAGGATCTCAGTATCCTTCTGTAGCCACGCCTCCTAGATTCAAGGGCTGCTGGCTGGGGAGGAACATGAGCCGCAGCTCACAAGAACACATGCCCAGGCCTGTGGCTTGCTCTTAAGGGACCTTGGTCATGCTGGTACCTCAGCAGCTGGTAGTCGGAAGGCTTCAGCGATCTTGCCGTACAGCTCCTTGACATTAGTGAAGCCCTCGATGCGGCCCGTGGGGCTGCCGTGGGCCAGCTGGGTATGGAACACGAGGCGAGGCCGAAGGGCAGCAGGAGGTGGGGGCAAGCCCATCTGGGATTCCCCTGCTCCATTTCCACCCAGGGGCCCAGGCTCCCCAACGCCCAGCCCACTCCGGCTTGGCTCCGCCTCTTCATTTTCCACCAGAGGCGGTGCTTTTTTTCTTCGCCCTAGTCCCAGTGGCATGAGCAGCCAGAAGTGGGGACTAGGCCAGGAGACCTGCAGAAAGGGAATTGGGCTTCATTCTCTGAGTACCAGCCTTGGGTGCCACCTGTCACCACCACATGGTATCAACATCAACCAACATGGTTGTTTTGCATGGGTTCCTTGACCCAGGGGTCTGGGGCAGGCTGGTCAAGTGCTCCACCACTGAGCATCATTGCAGCCGATGATGTGAATCAGACTCCTAAGCACAGTGTGCCAGGATACCTCCAGAACATGGCTGCTTGTACAAAGTTGGGTTGTATCTCCATTCTGCTGAGGCTTTTACCGCCTCTGCTTGGCTGGTGCTTGTCCACTGAGCTGCAGCTCCTCCCATACACTGGAATCAGCTCTACACACTTAAAGGTGTGAAAACGCTTGTTCCAGGCTGGAGAGATGGCTCAGCGGTTAAGAGCACTGACTGCTCCTCCAGAGGTCCTGAATTCAATTCTCAGCAACCACACGGTGGCTCACAACCATCTGTAATGGGATCTGATGCCCTCTTCTGGTGTGTCTGAAGACACCTACAGTGTACCCACATAAATAAAGTAAATAAATCTTAAAAACAAACAAACAAACAAGCAAAAAAAAAAACCCAACCAAACCAAAAAAACCCTCTTGTTCTGCTGTATTGTTTAAAGAGTAACAACAAAAGATTCTGTCCATGTCCAGCATAGGTACAACGTGAGGTGCTCTCCCTGAATCAACCAACTCTCCTTTTCTCCCTAATAGGGTTTGATTTTTGGCCTTGTACATGTGGACTAAGCTACATGCCTAGACTATTTCTTACTTTTTATTTTGAGGCAGCTATCTCTTAGCTCAGGCTATCCTTGAACTTGCAATCCTCCTGCCTCAGACTCCAGAGCAGATGGGATTACAGGGATATAGCAGCACATCTGCCTTACCCAAGTATTTTCTGTGTTCAGTGGATTCAATCTGGGCACCCAGAGCTGATGTGAACACAGAGAACCGAGTCTCTGGATAGCCCAGATGCTGGGTGCAGCTCAGTGGTGGAGCACATGCTAAAGAAGAGCCGGTCTCATCCCAGCATCAGAATGAAACCACGCACTTCTCAGTGATTATCCCAACGGCTGACGCCCATTACAACCCTGCTCTGTGACCTCATCCAACCCTCTGTGGTCCTGATGGATCCTGCTCTAACCACACCCACGTGAGCAGACAACTGAAGGAGGGTAAATCGCGGGCACTTTCCATTTCTCTGAGAAAGGCTCTTGCTCTGTGGTCAGGCTGGCCTAGAACTTAAAACTCCGGCCTCAGCTTCTCAAGTGCTGGGAAGACAAATGGAAACCACCACACACAGCTTTTCATTTTTCTATCATTAATGCTATGTGCAGAAAACTTGAGTTTGGACCTGATTTATGTAAAAAACAAAACAAAACAAAAAGCCAGATGTGGTAAGATGCACTTGTAATATTCAAGCTGGAGAAAACAGGATCCCCAGGGCTCAATGCCAACCTAGCCTACTTAGTTCCAGGCCAGTGAGAAACCCTGTCTCAAAAACCAGTGAGGGAGGCTGGCAAGATGGCTTGGTGGGTAAAAGTAATTTGCCATCACCCCTGCAGGCCTGAGTTTGATCACCTGGGCCCACATGGAAAGAGAGAGCCTACAGCTGTCATCGGACCTTTACAAGTGCACTGGGCTATGTGTCCCTACACACAAGCACATATGCACACAAAACAAACAAATGCAATACTAAAAAACACCCCAAAGTGGACAGACAGCTCCTGAGGAGTGACACCTGAGGTCGCCCTTCAACTTCCATACACATCTGCACTTGCACACAGTGTGACACACAGAGGAAACAAAACCCTTCTGAGTCTCTCCCTCAAAACACAAAGTGCATGCATGGTCCCTGCCACGCCCCTTGGGACAAGGCCAGCAGATAACTAGTTCTGCCAATAAGTTCTAGCAGGAAGAGGCATGTGATGCATCCTCACAGAAACATTTAATTACAGGAGTAAAATCCTCCAGAGCAGTACTGCCCCTAGACAGAGTGTTCAGCAATGGCCGACCTGTGGTAATATCATCACCGGGCTACATGGGTCTTTAATAACTGAAACTGTAGTGGTCTCAAAGAGAATGCCTTATAGGCTCATATATGATGCCTGGCTCCTACTTAACAGACTGGAGAAATGTGTCATTAGAGGGTGGTTTTGAGGTGTCAAAAGCCCACGCCAGGCCTGGTCAGTAAGTCAGTCTGTCTGTCTCTGCTTGATGCCTCTGAATAAAATGTAAGCTCTCAGCTGCTGCTCCAGCACCATGCTTGCCCCTTGCCATGGCAAGTCTCAGTACTTGGAAGGTAGAGGCAGGTGAAGCTCTGTGACTTCAAGGCCGACCTGGTCTTATATAGTTCCAAGCCAGGCAGAGGAACAAAGAGAAATCCTGTCCCCAGCCTCCAGCACCCACTAAAAAATTGGGCCACCACGTTTATTTTAGTTTGTGTGTGCCTGGTATATGCCCACTGTGTGGGTGTGTGGTCCTGTGCTCACAGAGGCCAAAGGAAGAGTGTGGTGTCCCCAACCACTCTCCACCTTAGTCAACTGAGGCCATGACCCTGCCCCCATCCCCACCTTTGGCTAGTTTGGCGCCTGGATCGGCTCTGACTTCCCCTCAACAGCAGCCACCTCTCCAGCTCCTCTCCTTTCATTTCTTTTTTCTCTCTCCCTTTAAATAGCAAACAAACATATTTTAGGGGGCAGTACTTGCTATATTCATGCACTTATTTTATTTATAATTAATTAATTAAATTTTTGAAGACAGGGTTTCTCTGTGTAGCTCTGGCTGTTCTAGAACTTACTCTGTAGACCAGGCTGGCCTCAGACTCACAGATTTACCTGCCTCTGCCTCCTGAGTGGGCATTGGGATTAAAGGTATACTTAATCCCCACTCCCCGGCTTCATTTTATGTTTTTTAGACAGTCTTGCTATAGTATCTAGACTAGTCTTGAATGTCTGGTCCAATGATCCTCCTGCCGCAGCCTCCAGGTTATCTTTGACTTTCAGCAGGTGCCACCATGCCCAGCCCTGGTTAGAAGCAGCATGTCAGTTGTACAATCTGTTTACCACACTGCAGACATAGTAGGTATGAAGGTGGCATATGGGGTGAACTTCAGCCCACAGCTGCCTGCTGAGCCATACCCCCACTCTGGCCCATCTCTGGGAAGAAAGCTATTTTTCTGATTTACTTACAAGAACTACAATAAGCCAGCTGGTGCTAACCACACACTTCAGAACCTCGTAGGTGTGGCCCAGAGGCAGAGAAAGCCCTGGTCCCATCTCTGGAACCTCCCCTCCCTGGCCACCCACACATTATCCTTCCAGGATAAGAAAGTTCTAGGTAGCCGGGGAACAGAGCAAAGGCCTTGAAGTAAAGTTCTTCACTTTCAGCACATCTCTGAAAGGTGTGGAGGGAAGGAGGGAGAGGGGGAGGGAGGGAGGGAGGGAAAAGGGAGTGGAGAGAAGGTGGCATTTTTCTTCCGCCAGGAATGAGGTTAGGACTCCTGAACACTAGGTAAACAATCATGGACCACACCCAGACCCTGATTTCATTTTCAAGTCACTTGTCCAAAGCAAAGCAAAAAAAAAAACAACCACAAACTCCCTCCTCAAGGGGGCTTCATTTGCAATCCCTTGAGGAAGTTCCTTGGCCTTGACACCTATCCTCACATTTCACCTTCTCTCCCCCTCCCGCCCTCCCCCACCGTGTAGCTCAGGCTGGCCTCAAACTTGACATAGCCAAGGCTGACCTTGAGCTTGTGATCTCCTTGCCTCATCCTCCTGAGTGCTGGGAACATGGTGTACATCACCACACCTGGCTAAATTCATCTCTTTATTATTTTGAGGCAGGGTCACACTATAGCACAGGCTGGCCTTGAAATCCTGATCCTCTTCCTCAGCTTCCATAGCAAGCTCCACATCCTGTGTACTTGGAACTTCCTGTGTTCTTCAGAGCCTCTCCTGTGGGGCCGTCCCAGGTAGAAGGGCACCTGGTTGCCTGGATCCCATCTTCCTCAGAGGGCTTCCTGCTCATGTCAAGCTTTCTTCTGACTCTGGAGATCTACTCCTGCCCCACTCACCTACACTACCAGTGGCCTCTGGGTCGTCAGGCTTCCTGTTCCCTCCGGTTTCCTGTCAAGACAGCAGCCAGAATGACCCTATAAACACAGGCCCATCACTTCCTTCTCTGCTCTGATCCCCCCAGGCTATTCTGTATGCCTGTCCGGTCTGCTCTTCCTTAGTTAGCTCCCTCCCTTCAGCCACTGGGGCCTCTTCCATGCTTCTCAGATAGTCAGGCCAGAGCTGGCTGCCCCACGGTTGGTCTTTGTAGTGGCTGCTCCCTCTGCTGTCCGGCACCCTCCCTTGCCCTTCGGCGGGGATGGGTATTTTATGTCTTTGCCCACTGCTGAGGGAGAGATCTGTGTCACTAATGTCTACCCCTCAGTATGTGGAACACTGGCTGTCACAGAGCAGCCACAGACAAATCACTGTTGGATGAGCGAGTGCCCCGTGTGGCTGAGCAGGACTGGCCATCTCCCCAGATCACACACCCCACTTCATGACCCTCATTCTGTTCCTAGCACAGTGCCTGGCAGGGAGGGAGGCGCTGACTGACTACTCCTCGCTGACCGTCTGCTTCTGTATTCTGGGATAATCAATGGTGCCCAAAGCCTTTTTATACATTTGTAATGCTCTTGATTGGCTTTTTAGTGAATTGTCTGTTAACCCTTTTTATTGTTTTGTTTTTGTTTTTCGAGACAGGGGTTTTGGGACTCACTCTGTAGACCAGGCTGGCCTCAAACTCAGAGATCTGCCTGCCTCTGCCTCCCGAGTGCTGGGACTAAGGGCGTGCGCCACCACCTGTTTTCTTTCTTCATCAACCTAAGTGTTTTCTTTACATTTTAGTGGGCGATGTGTGTGTGCACACGCACATGCCTCAGAGTATCTGTCAGAGAACTTAGCTTACTTCTTTCCCTCCATCCTGGGGGTCCTGAATTTTTGTATTATGTGCATACATTATAGGTATGAGTCTGTGTGGGTGTGTGCACCTGATTGCAGGTGCCTGCAAAGGCCAGAACCCCACAACTAGACCCCTAAATATGGAGTTATAAGCAGTTGAAGCTGCCCACCATGGGTCCTGGGAACCAAATTCAGGTCCTGGAGAAGAGCAGCAAGCATTCTCAACTGCTGAGCCATGTCTCCAGCTCCTATAGTGCTCATTCATGGATGTGCAGGTACAGATAGAGGTCAGAGGTCAGCCTTGGGTATCGGGCTCCAAGAGTCATTACTTTGCTTAAAAATTTTACGGAAGCTGGACAGATGGTTCAGTGGTTAAGAGCAATGCCTACTCTTCCAAAGGACCTGGGTTCCAATCTCAGCATCTGCATGGCAGCTCATAACTGCCTCTAACTCCAGCTTCAGGGAGGATCTGACGTCCTCTTGAGTACACAGACATACATGCAGGTGCTACATCCATACATATAAAAAAATTATCACTCTGGCTGGTTAACATGGCAAATTCTTGGATAACCAGAACTACGTAGTGAGACCCTGTCTCAAAAAAACTCAAAAAACCAAAAAGCAAAAATCACATTTGTGTGCATGTGTATTGCCACAGTGTGCGTGCAGAGATCGAAGGAATCCGTTTTTTCCTTCTACCACGTGGGTCCCAAGAATCAAACTCAGGTCCCAGGCTCTTACTTTGCTGAGCCATCTCTCCAGTATGCCTACTCTATTTTGTATTGGGAACTTAACTCAGGGTCTCCCGTATGCTGGGCAAGGGCTCTACCACTAAGTTATAGCTCATATCCCCTGCCCTACTTTGTCTTTTTGAGACAGGGTCTCCCCTGGGACTGAGCCCTCCACTTAGGTCAGCTGGCCAATGAGCCCCACAGGTCTTCCTGTTTATGTCTCCAGTGCTGGGGTAACAACAGTAAGCCACCATGCCTGGCACTTCCATGTGGGTCTTACTGTTAAATTCAGCTGGCCCAGCAAGCATTTTACCATGTGAGCTACCTCCTCTGTCTACATGGCCCCTGCATGGCTTTGTTTTGAGGAAAATGAGTGACTCATAAATGAGAACTGAAGACCCGGAGGTGTGGTGTGGTGGCCTGGATTCAAGGCCCACCCTTGCCACTTAACAGCGGCACAGACAAGGCCAAGTTGCTTAACTTCATGAGGCCCCCGTTTCCGCATCTGAAAATTTGGTAGAATTCACATTTCTCGGGGTACTTCTGGGATTCCAAAGACTGCTGCATGGGGGCTGTTCAGAACTTTAGCTCATCACTTCAGGAAATGTTATTATTTGCAAGTGATGCAAACAGAAACTAGTACCTTTTATCTGCAAGCCACGCCCCTCCTCTACCCCTCACAGATTGATTTGAGGCAGGGGCTGTAGCGCTGAGCTGAGCCACGCCCCCAGAACCTTACATCATCCTCCCTTCCCTGGCCCAGGAGCACCCCAGTTCCTATGCCTGGCAAGGCCTTTTCCAGAATTCTCCAGGCAGCCTGCTTGCCCCAGCTCACTGTAGCAGCTCCCATGTCTCCAGGACTTAGGTCTATGAACTTAAATGTTACCCTGACAACAGACATCATCTTCCAACCTCCTGGCTGTTATTTATCTTTATGTCTCTAGTTTCTAAGGTTTGTTTTTGTTGTTGTTGTTGTTAATGAGAATGAGGCCGCATGTCTGTGCACCACTTGTGTGCCTGGACCATGTGGGTGCTGGGCTCTCCAGCACCTGTGTCCCTATTTTAGAATGCAAACCAGATGGTAACAATCATATGTATCGGACCTGACAAAGGGATCCCACAGTATAGAGGAAAACTCCAAAAAAATTTAAGAAAGAAAGAGAAAAAAATGTGTCCTGTGAACCAGGCACAGCAAACTTCTGTGAATCACATCTCTAGCTTTATTACAGCTACTGGACACTTTGCTCTGCCCGGTTTGTGTGTATAACCTCTGCACGGCAAAAGCGATATTGTTCCAGGACCCTGGTGCCCAGTGATGCTGAGGCCACACAGCACTTACAAGGATCTGCAATGGCTGCCTGTTAACTGGTTGCCTGTTCCCCACTAGACTGCAGGAAGTTCTGTCCTGCATTTAGAGTCCTCTAAGCAAAATATGCTGCCAGGCACAGTGGCTGCTCAGTAGGTGATGGGTGTGTAGTTCAGACATAGGGCATCTCCCTAGCATGTGAAACCTCAGGTTCCACAGGGGCTGAATTGTAGAATGCATGTCTTATATCTCCGACTGCCTGTGGCCCAAACCCCCACAACACGACTGCTAGTGAGCTAAGTGTGAGCACCTCTCCAGTCTATCTGGGAAGAGCTGAAGGGAAGTGAGTTGGATGGATTTCCGGAGTCCAGCACTCTCATCCCAAAAAGGGCCTGAAACTCAGCAATCCCGCAGTCACAGAAGAGCCAAGTGGCGGGGGAGCAGGAAGCAAGGAAAGGGGGTTGTTCAGGGGCTCAGATAACGCAGGGTTTAGGGGGCACCAGGCCTGCTCCCCGGTCGTCCCTCCCTCCTAACGCCCAGCACAATATTGCTTCGGGGAGGAAGGCAGGAGGCCTCTGATTCATTCTTGAAAAACCGGATCCTGAAGGTTTCATCTCCCCAGTGTTTCCGGGGCGGGGGGTGAGGGGCGTGAATGCAGCCGTTTGACTGGTCTCTGCCGCCCGTAGCCGCGCTCCCCAGACACCAAGCCTGTATACTTCCAGCCATCCCTCTTAACAGTGAAGTGTGGACAGGGTGGGTGGAAAGGAAACGGGGTTAAGCGACTCATGGTATTTGGGCCTTGCCTCTCCAGCTCAGAGAAGGGACACGAGGGCAACTTGGAAGCTGGCTAGTGACCCGTGGGTGCAGGGAGGAAAGCAAAACACAGCAGGTGCGGCTCCGAAGTGAATATGGGGGCGGCGGTGGGCGATAAGTCTAGGGGCTGGTTAGGGATACCCGATCTCTGGGACTAGTTTCTGGACTCAAAGGGTAAGGGTCCCGAAGCCCCATGGGCCACTTACTAGCTGTGTGACCTTGAGTAAGTTACTCCACTTCTCTGGCACTGGTGCCTCACTTCTAAAACAAGTTAACAACCCCTCCCAGGAGAGTGTTTTGATTCAACGCTGTGCACCATAAGCGCCGGACGAGGAAACGCTGATCCAGGCTAGAGAGGGGGAGTCAGCAAACTAGTACTGCGGTTGTTACTGTTATCTGGACCTGGGTGTCCCTGCGGCCAGCTTTGGGAAGAGGCCTGGGGAAGGGTCGGGAACGCTGACCCACCTCCAACAGGGAGCGAGCGTCCCGGGAGCAGAGAGTAGGGGCGGACCGAAGGCTGGGCCAGCGGGGAGGGGTCCGTGTTTGGGGTCCGGACGCAGCCAGCTCCACCCTACTGCCACCGCTCTACGCCCCGGAGGCCGCCCCCCGGGCAGGAGACACTCACCTGCGCCGCTGCCCCGCGCGCCCTGCTCGATCCTCTCGAAACTCCTCCCGGCTTCTCCCTGGGCCTCCGGGATTTGGGCGGGGCCGGCGTCCGGAGCGGACTAATCAGCGGCGGCCGTGCATACTCGCGGCCAATGGGCGCCTCCCGTTGGAATGCTCCGGAGGGATCCCTCCGCCGCGCCTCGGACTCCCCCCATCGTGCGAGCAGTGGTCCAACCTTACTCGCTCTAAATGGTGGAGGGCTGAACCATTGTGGGCCTGCACGGGTGGGAGGATGGATGGATGGGGCGGGGAGCTGGCAGTGAGAGTCAGATGATGGGGTTTGGAGGACTTAGCTCTGTATCTAGGAAAGCGCGCTTTTTGAGAGGTCAGCGAGAGGCCGCAGGGTAGCCCCAACCCCTGCTTCCCTCCGAGAAAGATGCTTTGATTCCAGGGGATGGACTACAGTGAATAGGGAGGGTCCCGCGTGTCTCTACTTCTTCCACTCTACACAATAGACAAAGGCGATCGCGCATTCATTCAGTCTTTCAATATTTAAGTGCGTCTGCCTGGTACCAGGCTCGGTCCTATCTCTACAGACACAAGGATGGAGTATACACAATGTCAGATATGGGTGGGGGGTGGGGGTGGGGGTGTGTATGTGCAAAGGCTCCGAAGCTGCACAGAGCTACAGAGCACTTTGTAAGCAAAATCGTGTAAGAAGACCCTATGTAACACATCAGGACAGTAGAACACTCAAACTTGTCTGTCAGTTGAGCACCTGCTGTACGGAATCAAAGCTGGTGACCCACCAGTCCAGGCTTCCCTCAGGGAAGACGGACTCTTTTTCGCCCCCTTCTTCGTTCTTTTTTTTTCATTTTTTTCTTCTTCTTTTTTTTCTTTCTTTTTTTCTTTTTTTTTTTTTCAAGACAGGGTTTCTCTGTGTAGCCCTGGCTGTCCTGGAACTCACTCTGTAGGCCAGGCTGGCCTCGAACTCAGAAATTCACCTGCCTCTGCCTCCCAAGTGCTGGGATTAAAGGCGTGCACCACCACTGCCCGGCTTCTTCGTTCTTCTAGGTGCTCTAAGGCTGAACGTAGGCCCAGTTCTTCCTCCTCTTGGAGGATCAGCTATTGGGTCTTGTGCATGATGGTCAAGTGCTCAAGGTTGAGCCACTGTCACTGGTGGATGCTAGGCTGACAATCTACCTTCAATCCATGTCTCCTGCTCCCCTTTCATGGGTTTATCTCCATCGGACTCTGAGTTTACTGTGAGCACACCTACCTATTAACACACACCCATATACACGCAGAGAAAGAGAGAGGGAGGATGAGTGGGAGGGAGGGAGGGAGAGAGAGAATGGGGGAGGGGGTCTGGAAATGACTTGAATCTTTGAAACCCCAAAGCCCTTCCCAGTGACATACCTTCTCCAAAAAGGACACACCTCCTTAAGCCTTCCAAAACAGTTCCATCAACTGAAGACCATTTCTTACTGTTTCTTTCCTTTTTTTTTTTTGTAGGGTTTCTCTCTGTAACGGCTCTGGCTGTCCTAGACCAGGCTGCAGGGTGGCCTCCAACTCAGAGATTCACCTACCTTTGCCTCCCAAGTGTTAGGACTAAAGGCATGCATCATCACACCCAGCAGCGAGGGAACCAAATATTAAAATATATGACTATGGTCATCCTCATTCAAAGCACTGCATTCCATTCTCTGGCCCCCTTAGGCTTGTAGCCATATCATAATGAAAATGCATTTAGTCCAACTCAAAAGTCCCTGTAGTCTATCACAGTCTTCACACAGTTTAAAAATCTCTTTTGTAACTCAAGGCAATCTCTTAACTGTAACCCTCTGTAAAATCAAAAGGTAAATTTTGTACTTCCAACATACAATGGCATGGAATACGAATTACTATTTGAAAAGGGAGGAAAGGGGCATTATGGGAAATACTGGACCAAAGCAAGACCCAAACCCCACAGAACAAACTCCAAATCCCGTAGCTCCATGTCTGAAGTCCTAGATGGTTCTGCCCTTCCAGCTTTGCTACAGGTAACAGTGACTCTCTTTAACTTTTCTTCTCTCATACATTATACTCTGACCGCAGTTTCCTCTCCCTCCACTCCTCCCAAATCCTCCCCACCACCTCCCCTCTCCCCCAGATCAACTCCTCGTTTGTTTCCCTTATAAAAAAGGATGTGGGGCAGGCCTCCCAGGGACATCCACTGAACATGGCCTAATAAGACACAACAAGAATGGCATATACACTTATATCACGGCCAAATATGGCAACCCAGGAGGAGGAAAAGGTTCCCAAGCACAGGCAAAGGAGTCAGAGACAACCTCACTCCTACTGTGGGAAGTCCTCCAGAACACCAAGCTACACAACCATAGGCCTATGCAGAAGACCTAGCTCAGACCTATACAGGCCCATGTTTGTCATTTTAGTTTCCATGAACCCCTATGAACCCTGCTGTACTGGCTGGTTTTGTGTGTCAACTTGACACAAGCTGGAGTTATCACAGAGAAAGGAGCTTCAGTTGAGAAAATGCCTCCATGAGATTCAGCTGTAAGGCATTTTCTCAATTAATGATCAAGGGGGAAGGGCCCCTTGTGAGTGGTACCATCTGTGGGCTGGTAGTCTTGGGTTCTATAAGAAAGCAGGCTGAGCAAGCCAGGGGAAGCAAGCAAACCAGTAAGCTACATCCCTCCATGGCCTCTGCATCAGCCCCTGCTTCCTGCCCTGCTTGAGTTCCAGCCCTGACTTCCTTTCATGATGAACAGCAGCATGGAAGTGTAAGCTCAATAAACCCTTTCCTCTCCAACTTGCTTCTTGGTCATAGTGTTTGTGCAGGAAACTAAGACACCCGCATAGCTGATTCTGTGGGCCGTGTTCGCAAGGTATCTGTGACCTCTCTGGCTCCTACATTTCTTCCTTCCCCTTTTCTTTGGGGTCCCCCTGGGTTCACCTAGTACAACAGTGATTCTAAATCCAGTCAAGCTGACACCAATATGGTGTCAATATGACACCAGATTACAGCACATCAAGTACTAACAGTCCACCTTTGGCCCCTAAGTTCCCTTCATCTCACACTGCAAAACTCACTTAGTCCACCTCTAAAAGGCCCTTAAGCCTTCAAAGTCCCAACTCTTGTCAGAAGTCCACAGTGTCTCCTATGACTGAAGGCAGGCTCTGCATGGCAAGCCTGGTGTGGGTGGAATGTGTTGAGGGAGTTTTCCTTCACTACCTTGGCTTCCGGCTGATCCCATGCACACCCACCCAGAGCTATCTTTGGATCTTGGAAAGAAAGACACACATACATATTAGCTTATTTTTAAAAGCCTTGGCTACCTCAAAGGCTGGGCACTCCTAAGCCTTCCTCGGCTACTCCAGGCCCAATTGGGGCCAGTGGCCAGTGGCCACTTACTCACATGGCTGGTTGACTTTATCTCCTCCTGCTCTTGCATCCCATCCTTCTACCTTGAGTCATGGTGATCCTGTCCCATTTCTCTCTGCATCCTCACAGAAACAACTCTACTTGTTCCCCCCTATTCCTAGTCATTGGCTGTTGGCATCTTTATTGATAGATCAAAAACCAATTGGGGACAAGGACCTTCAGTGTCTGGATACATAGATTCCCGATTGAATCAAAGCCTTAGATCCAATCTCCAACAGAATGTGAAATGTTCCCCACAGGCTCCTGTGTTTAAATACTTGGTCCCACACTGGCAGTGCTGTGTGGGGAGGTTGTGGACCTTTAGGAGATGTGACCTTGCTGGAAGAAGCATGTCACTGAGAGCAGGTTTGAGAGTTGGTAGCCTGCTTCCACTTGGGTGTAACTCTGTCTGTGCTCCCCGACTGCTGTGAGCCATTGTGGCCAGTTACACTCCTGCTGTTAAGTCTTCCTCACGATGGAGTATTTTACCACAGAAACAGAAACCAAGACCAGAGCTCCTGCAAAATCAAGTCAAAACTTATCATGTATGATGGCACAGAGTAAACCTTGCCGTTGCAAAAGTGGGGAATGGGAAGGAAATAAGGAAAAATTGGCTCGAAGCAAATCAAACCCAAGCAGGAAAAATACCAAATCCTGCCGCACCAGTGCTTCAAAAGGCTGGGGTAGCCCTGCCTCTCCAGCTCTGCTGCTTCTATCACATACCCTCTCCAGTGGCCTATGACTGCTTCACACTTACCACTTTCCTTGGCAGATATCCCAGAGCCCCGCCATCTCCAATACTCTGCAGTCTCCACTGCAACTTAAGCTTCATGTTCCCAGCTTTACTCAGTGGCTTCCCAAGGTTTCCTTGCAAGAACCAGATTCTGCCACACATTTCCTGGCCTCAGTAGCTTTCTGTAACCTTGGTCAAGCCTCTGTGACCCACTTGACAGTTGTATTTTGCACAGATATTAAACCAGCACTGTGTAGATAACTTTTTCAGGTTCCAATGCCAGCTTTATATGTAGCCTGTCCCTATATTTTGGCTAAACCACAATGAGCACAGTTGCATTGGCCTTTATGTGCCTTCCAGGCTGACCCTGGGGGACTTCCTTGTGTGGCCATTTTGGGGCAGGGAACTCAGGTATCTCAGTTACTGTCCTACCGCTGTGAAGAGACACTATGACCATGACAACTTTTTTTTTTAAAGATTTATTTTCTTTATATGAGTACACACATCAGAAGAAGGCATCAGATCCCATTACAGATGGTTGTGAGCCACCATGTGGTTGCTGGGAATAGAACTCAGGACTTCTGGAAGAGCAGTCAGTGCTCTTAACCACTGAGCCATCTCTCAAGCTCTGACAACTTTTATAAAAGAAAACATTTAACTGGGGCAGGCTTACAGTTTCAGAGGTTTAGTCCATTATCACCATGGCAGAGAGCATGGTGGTGTTCAGGCAGACATGATGTAGACGTACTTGAGAGCTACATCCTGATCTGTAAGCAGAGAGGGAGACATTGGACCTGGCATGGGTTTTTGAAACCTCAGAGACCACGCCCAGTGACAAACTTCTGCTAACAAGGCCACAATCCTTCTAATCCTTTCAAATAGTGCCACTCCCCAATGACTAAGCATTCAAACCTATGACTGTGGAGCCATTCTTATTCAAGCCACCCCACTAAGGGACAGTACATTCAGTTTGGGCTCTCTCTTTTCAAAAGAATTGAGTTTTCAGAAGTTGAAGGCTTCCATTGGTAATGTCTTTCCCTGAAGGTAATATGCTCCAGTATAGAGCAGGCAGGGTCCTTTAATAGTGCTAGACTCTTTCATAAACAGTCACTCCTTTTCTCTATGTTTACCTTGTGTGCAACTTTAACTCCTTTCCCGTCACAACTGTGATTTCCACATCTCTCTGCTCTAGTTCCTGCTTGTTCTCTCTGTGATGCTGGATAAGACCGGAGACCAGTAGCCAGGCCACAGCCTGATTCCTAGCCACACTATGAAAACTGTCCTGGCTTGATGGTTTGGTCTTTTTTTTTCTGCTAGACACATTAGATGATTACATTTTAATTCTGCCTCACTCAAATGTTGTATGATACAGTTGTATTCTTTGCCAAAATGTAACCAAATGCCTGTGGCCCAGCTCCCAGTAGATTTCTCATTCCTCTCTGAAACTTCACGAGCACTGAAGTGGAAACGTAAGGGTTCTTTGGAAAGTCGGTTGTGTTGGATGGGGTTTTACTGGAGCAGACATTGGTGAAAGAATTGTAAGGGTCCGTGAGTCACTGAAGAATGATACCCTGGACCCACAGAGTATGTAAACATAAAGAGTGTTTTATTCTGCAGAAGTCCAGCATGCTGGGGTCTCTCATTACCAAGATAGAGACACCACCAAGTGAGATGGAAGGCCTGATGATATATTAGGGGATTCCAGGGCAGGTGACCTTTACCTTACTCCATCTCTCGGGACATTGCATTACCAGGGCATGGGGGCTGGAAACTGTTGCTGAGGAGGTCTGGAAACTGTTGCTAAAGAACTTCTGGTGGTGTGCTGGCAGCTTCTTGTCACTTCCTCTGACTCTTGGCAGAGTGATGTCAGCTGATACAGATTCACAGGGAGTTTTGCTCTGACTGACTCACATGCTGAGGCAAGATAGGCCATAGGGCAAGACCTGTGGAGGACACGTGATGTTTGGAGGAAGTATAAACAGGACTCAACCGACTGTGAGGGGAGCTTGCTTGTAGAGCTAGTTTTACAACATTTTTTTGGTCTCCAGTCTTTCCTGATCTTTGCTTCATTGAGGGAGACACAGCTAAGAACTTTTCCTGGCATCCCTAGTAGTCCAGTTTCCTCCTGCTGACTCGTGTAGATTCGGCTGAGGCCTGGCTGTCTCTGCTAGGTCCTGCCACCACTGCTGCTATTCCCAACACTACTGAACTGGACTGCTGGTGTATCCGTGAAGTGTTTGCAAGTGGATCGAGCTGCTGCTGCTGACCAGTGAACTGAACTGAAGATTCCCTGACAATGCAGATGGGATTTGCTCCAAAGAACCCTTTCTAAGCAGGTCCACTTCCCCTGTATCCTTTCTTTTCCACTACCTCTGATGGGTGGTGGGCTAGAAGGGAGGCCAAAGCCTTTAAGAACCACCATTAAAAACAAGGTGTGAAAAATTTAAGCCTACAGAGCACAGTCTTTACTGTCCACATTTCTTTTTTTGTTTTAATTTTTTTATTGAAAATTCATACAATAAACTTTGATCATAATTTATTCTCCCACACTTCCTCCCAGATCCTCCCCATCCCACCTCCTTACCTTCTTTTGCTTTCTCTTTAGAAAATAGACAAATAAAATAAACAAAACAGATTTTTACAAAACATGAAAATGCACAAGAAACACATAAACAGACATAAAAAATAACCCAGAAAAACACCAAAAACAAAAACCATCTTATACAAGCAAAAAGTCGGAAAGAAAAAAACACTCAAACAAAACAATATGAGACAAAAAAAAAAAATCTACAAAAATACCATTGAATTTGTTTTGTGTTGGCCATATACTGCTGAGCATAGCATATGGTCTTACCTTTAAGTCTGGTTAATATACGCAATGAGATTCCACTGGAAGAAACTAATTGTTCCTTTGCAAGCAGTTGATTATAGATAGCTTCCTGGTTGAGAATAGGACCTCATCTGACTTGAACCTCTCTGCAGTCCTGGTGTATGCTGCCACAGTCTCTGTGAGTCCCATCCCATTTATAATTGAGTGTTCCAAAGTCTGCAAATTGCCCAGTTGTGAATCTCTGTGTTAGTTCCCATCTACTGCAAGAAGCTTCTTTGATGATGTCTAAGCAAGACACTAATCTACATGTATAGCAGAATGTCATTAAGAATCATTGTATTGTGTTTTCCCCTATGCCCCTGGCTTGTCTAGTCTCGGGCTCTTGATCACCAGAGCAGTGTCAGGCAAGGCTGCCATTTCTTGGAGTGTCTTAAATCCAATCAGAGAGTTGGTCACTTCCACAGCTTTTGTGCCACTACTGCACTAGCGTATAATGCAGGCAGGTCACCACTGTAGATCAAAGGGTTTGTAGTTGAGTTAATGTCTACCTACTAGTCGGTAGAAATGGAGGATCTAATTGGTATCAGCTCAACTTCTCCACGTTCAATGAGATATATAGGTATTGTCTTCAGCAATGGGTCATTACCATCAGTTTGTGGAGAGCAAACAATAGCCTTGGCCATAGCTTGAATTGTTTGAGGGTTTCCACAGGGCTCCTTTGGCCAAAGACTTAGTTAGATAAAACCCATTCCTGCCATTGGAGATTTCATTTGGTGGTGAAAGATATCTGGTTGGGGCATTGTCTCACCCGCATAGCAACTCCATTTAGATCTTGTTCATATATGTGTATATTTTAACAAGCTCCTACAGTGGTAGGTTTCCCCCTCGAATGGCCCTTAATGGTAGGTTTTTCCTTCCTGTATTCTCTCCCTTCCTCCCTCCGCTCTCAGTATAATCCTATCCCAGTCTCTCTCCTGTCTCTCTATAACTGTATCTTCTATTTCCCCTTCCTTGGGAGATTCCTCCCTCCCCTAGTCCTTTACTCTATATGTAACCTCTGTGATTATTTGAATTGTAGCATACCTATTAAAGGGTTAACAGCTAACGCGCACGTATTAGAGAATACATGCAATGTTTGTTGTTTTGGGTCTGGGTTACCTCACTTAAGATGATGTTTTCTAACTCCATCTATTTACCTGCAAAATTTTGATTTTGTTTTTCTTTTTCTCTTTTTCTTTTTTAAAAAGATTTACTTCATTTATGTGCATACGCTGTAGCTGTCTTCAGACACACCAGAAGAGGGCATCGGATCCCATTACAGATGGTTGTGAGCCACCATGTGGTTGCTGGGACTTGAACTCAGGACCTTTGGAAGAGCAGCCAGTGCTCTTAACCGCTGAGCCATCTCTCCAGCCCTTGTTTTTCTTTTTTAACATCTGAATAATATACCACTGCATACAGTGGAGAGATGACTCAGTGGTCAAGAGGACTGGATGTTGTTCCAGAGGCCCTGAGTTCAATTCCCAGCAACTACCTGGTGGCTCACAGCCATCTGTAATGGGATCTTATGCCCTTTTCTGCCATTCACTATATATACATGCAGAACATTCATATTAAAATAAAACAAAATAATGTAAAACAAAATAAAATTATATATATATATATAATTATGCAATGGTATATATATATATATATATACCATTGCATAATTTTACACCATTTTCTTTATCCGATTTCTGGCTATTGCAGATGGAACAATACTGACTGTGAGTGAGTGACTGTCTCTGTGTTAGGGTGAAGCACCCTTTGTGTATATGCCCAAGAGTAACGTAGCTGGATCTTGAGTTAGACTGCTTCCCAGCTTCCTGAGGAACGACTTCCCTGATTTCCATAGTGACTGTACAAGTTTCCAGTCTCATCAGCAATGGATGAGTGTTCCCCCTCACTTCACATCCTCACCAGCATGAGTCTTGATTTGTTTTATTGATCTTGGCCATTCTGAATGGTAGAGGATGGAATTTCAAAGTAGTTTTAAATCCCATTTCCCTGATGACTAAGGATGTTGAACATTTAAGTGTTTCTCAACCATTTGTGTCTCGTCTTTTGAGAGCTCTATGTTTAGAACTATACACCGTTTTTAAACTGGGTTATATTCATTCTTGCTGTCCAGTTTTATTTTGTTTTTTTAGTTCTTCATATATTTAGAAATTAGCCCTCTATCAAATATGTAATTGGTAAAGCTCTTTCCCCATTCTTTAGGCTGCAACTTGGTCTGAATGATGGTGTCCTTGGCCATACAGAAGTTTTTGGTGCCATGAGGTCCCATTTATTGCTGATTATTCTCAGGGCCTGTGTCAAGTGTCCTGTTCACTTTCTGTTCAGAGAGTCTTTTCCTATGCCTCTGAGTTCAAGCCCATTTCTCACTTTCTCTTCTGTCGTATTTGGGGTTCCTGGCCTTATGTTAAGGTCCTTAATCTATCTGGACTTGGGTTGTTCTTGCAGGGCATAGATACAAAGGGACCCATTTGCTCTCTTGCATAGGCTGCGATCCAGCTGTCAGCAGCACCGTGTGTGGAAGATGTCTTTTTTTCCAGCCTGTATTTTTTGGATTCTTTGTCAAAACCCAGGTGTCCATAGGTGTATTGACTTATGTTTGGGTCTTCAGTTTGATTTTGTTGGTCAACATATCTGGCTTTCTGCCAACATTATTCTGCTTTTATTGCTATAGCTCTGTGGTACAATTTGAAATCAGAGGCAGTGGTACCTCTAGCAATTATTTTATTATTAACTGAGATTGTTTTCATTATCACGGTTTTTAGTGTGTGTGTGTGTGTGTGTGTGTGTGTGTGTGTGTGTGTGTGTTTCCATATGAAGTGGTTTTTCAATTTCCATAAAAACGTGTGCTGGAGTTTTGAAGGGGGTTTCATTGAATCTGGACATTGATTGGTTTTGGTAGGATGGCCATTTTCACTCTATCAATCTTTATAGCTTCATCAATTTCATTCTTCAACGTCTTCAAGTTTTTATTATGCAACTCCTTCTCTTGCTCAGTTAGTGTTGTCCCAAAATGTTTTTTGAGGCTACTATGAAAGGTATTTGCTTCCCTGATTTCTTTTCCAGTCCGTTTGTCATTTGTATAGAGGAAGGCTGCCAATGTCTGTGACTTAATTTTGTATCCAGCTACTTTGCTGAACTTTGTGTTTATCAGCTGTGGAGTTTTCTGGCAGAGTTTTAGGGTCATTTGTATATATAATAGTATTATCTGCAAATTAAAATATGCCTACTTATTCCTTCACAATTTGTATTCTCTGGATCTCATTCAGTTGTCTTACTGGTCTAGCTGAGACCTTCAAGTACTATATTGAATAGGTAAGGAGTGGACAGCCTTGTCTTGTTCCTGATTTTAGTGGAAACACTTTGAGTTTCTTTTTGTTTAGGTTGATGTTGGCTGTGGGCTTGATGTAAACTGCCTTTGTTATGTTGAGGTATGGCCCTTGTACACTCAGTCTCTCCGGGGCCTTTACCATGAAGGGATGTTGAATTTTGTCAACAGCCCTTTCTGTATCTAATAAAGATGATCATGTAGTTTTTGTCTTTAAGTTTGTTTATATGGTGGATTACATTTATAGCTTTATGTATGTTGAACCATCCCTGTATTTGTGGGATGAAGCCTACTTGATCATGGTGAATACTCTTTTTGATATGTTCTTGAATTTGGTTTGCAAGTATTTTATTGAGCGTTATTGCATCTATGGTCATAAGAGAAACTGGTGTGTAATTTTTTTTGGTTGGGTCTTTGTGTGGTTTAGATACTAGGTTAATTGTGGCTTGATAGAAAGAATTAGTCAGTCTTCCTTTGGTGTTTCTATCTTGCAGAATAACTTAAAGAGTATTATTAGGAGCTGGAGAGATGGCTCAGTGGTTAAGAGCACTGACTGCTCTTCCAAAGGTCCTGAGTTCAAATCCCAGCAACCACATGGTGGCTCACAACCATCCGTAATGAGATCTGATGCCCTCTTCTGGGGTGTCTGAAGACAGCTACAGTGAACTTACGTATAATAAATAAATAAATAAATAAATCTTTAAAAAGAAGAGTATTATTAATTCTTCTTTGAAAGTCTGGCAGAATTCTGCACTGAATCTATCTGGTCCTAGATTTTGTGGAGTGGGAAACTTTTAATTACTGTTTCTGTTTCACTAGGAGTTATGAGTCTGTTTAAATTGTTTTTCTGATCTTAATTTGACTTTGGCAGCTCATATATATCAAGGAATTCATCCATCCATTTCCTTTTGTCTTCTGGCTTAGTGGAGTGTAGATTTTTAAATTATGTCCTTATGATGGATTTCCTTGATGTCTGTTGTGATGTCCCTCTTTTTTCTCTAACTTTATTACTTTAGATCTCTGTCTTTTAGTTCATTTAGCTGAAGGTTTGTCAACCTTATTCATTTCTCAAAGAACCGAGTCTTCATTAATTCTTCATATTGTTTTTGTTTATTTGGTTTTATTTTATTGATTTTAGCCCTGAGTTTGTGAAGTGGAAGTTTCTGCTTGGTCATGTGATGCAGACTCATGTGCTGAGTTTTCTTTGAATTTCTATATACCGATAGGAATTTAAGGTTGTTTTGTTTTTATTGTATATTAATAGAAATTTAATGTTGTTTCATTTGAATTATTGTATTCTGGTAAGATTTTAAGGTTGTTTTGTTTGAATTATTGTATATCAATAGAAATTTAAGGTTGTTTTGTTAGACTATATTTTACATAAGCTGTTTATTTGAGATATGTAATGTTCTAGTTTCATGGTTCTTATCATTATTTTTATTGTATGTAGATTGTTAATGTTAGAGAAATGGACAATCTTTTAAATGGAAGGGGGGATATGGAATGGAAAATTCTAGTTGGGTCATATGATGCAGACTCAGATGGTGAAGCCAAGTGGTGTTTTGCTGAGGCACCTGACATATGGAGAAAGTATAAACAGGACTCAGCAGACAGAGACAGCGAGCTTGCATGACTAGTTTTGCACACTTTGTTGGTTTTGAGCCTTCATCTTTTATTTGTTTGTTTTTGTTTTTTCGAGACAGGGTTCCTCTGTATAGCCCTGGCTATCCTGGAACTCACTCTGTAGACCAGGCTGGCCCTCAGAAATCCACCTGCCTCTGCCTCCCGAGTACTGGGATTAAAGGTGTGCGCCACCACTGCCCGGCCTTGAGTCTTCATCTTTGTTGATCTTTGCTTCATTGAGAAAGGCATGGCAGAGAACTTCTCCTGGTATCCCTGCTTGTCCTGGTTTCGGAGACCTTGCTGTTTCTGCTAGACTGTGCCACTGCTGGACTGCTGGTAAACAGTGATTGGAATCGCCCCAAGAAACTCCTTCTAACCAGATCCACCTCCCCTTGTCCTGTTCACCAACTTTTGTCCCCTACCTTTGGATGGTGGGCTAGAGGTGGGGTCAAAGCATTTGGGAACCCTTATTAAAAGTAGGTTTCAAAAAATCTAAGCCTACAATTTGATTATTTCTTGTCATCTACTTTTATGGAATGTCATTTCTTCTTTTTGTTCTAGAGCTTTCAGTTGTGCCCTTAAGTTACTAATGTGAGATCTCTCCACCTGTCTGTTGTAGACACTTCGTGTTGGGAACTTGACACATTGAACCACTTTCATTGTGCCCTATAGGTGTGTATTTTTATTTTCCATTCAATTCTAGAAAGTTTTAAATTTCCTTCTTGATTTCTGTCTCAACCCATTTTTCATTGAGTAGTGAGTTGTTCAGTTTCCATGAGTCTGCATACTTTCTGTTGTTTCTGTCGTTGTTGATATCCAGCTATAACCCATGGTGGTCAAATAAGATGCAGGATGTTGTTTCCACTTTCTTGTGTCTGGTGAGACTTACTTTGTGTCCAAGTATATGGTAGATTTTGGAGAAAGTTCCGTGAGGTGATAAGAAGAAGGTATGTTCTTTTGTGTTTGGGTGAAATGTTCTATACATATCTGATAGATCCATTTGATCTACAATGCTACTCAATTCCAGCATCTCTCTGTTTAGTTCTTATCTGGATTACCTGGCTATTGGCCAGTGTGGGATATTAAAATCACCACTAACATTGTGTGAGGGTCCATATGTGATTTTAGCTGTTGTAGTGTTTCTTTTAGTGGGTGCCCTTGTGTTTGGTGTATAGATGTTAAAAATTGCAATGTCCTTTTGGTGTATTTTTTCCTTGATGAGTTTGGACTGTCTGTCTTAGTTAGGGTCTTAGTAATAAAAACAAACACCATGACCAAAGCAACTCTTATAAGCACAACATTGAATTGGGGCTGGCTGGCAGGTTCAGAGGTCCAGTCCATTATCATCAAGGAGTGAGCATGGCTGCCTGCAGGCAGGCATGGTGCAGGAGGAGCTGAGAGTTCTACATCTTCAAGTGATGGCTGCTAGCCGAATACTGACTTCCAGGCAGCTAGGATAAAGGTCATAAAGCCCACCCCCACAGTGACACGCCTACTCCGAAAAGGCCACACCTCTAATAGTGCCACAGCCTGTGAGGAGCACACATAAACCATCACAACTGTCTTCTCTATCACTTTGACTGGTTTTGGTTTGAAGTGATTCTGTCAGATGTTAAAATGGCCCCACCTGCTTGCTTCTTGTTTCTGTCAGATCTTAAAATGGCCCCACCTGCTTGCTTCTTGTTTTTGTCAGATCTTAAAATGGCCCCACCTGCTTGCTTCTTGTTTCGTTCTCCTTCGTTTATTTCTATATTAGCTTGAAATATTTTTTTTAAAGATTTATTTATTTCATGTATGTGAGCACACTGTCGCTGTCTTCAGACACACCAGAAGAGGGCATCTGATCCCATTACAGATGGTTGTGAGCCGCCATGGGGTTGCTGGGAATTGAACTCAGGACCTCTGGAGGAGCAGTCAGTGCCTGTAACCGCTGAGCCATCTCTCCAGCCCCCTGGAATAGTGTTTTTCATCCTTTTCTTGGGGTGATGTGTATCCTTGATGGTAAGATGTTTCTTGGATATAGCAGAGAAGAAAAATGGATCCTGTTTTCCAACCCACTCTGTTAGTCTGTGTCTTTTCTTGGAGAATTAAGACCACTAATACTGAATTATCTATGAGCAGTGTTTAGTAAGTTCTGTTGTTTTGTGTTATGGTGTGGTCTCCTCCCTCTTTTGATTTACCAGTCTGAGATTATCTATACCTTGTGTTTCCTTTGGTATGGCTAATTTCTTCATATTGAAGTTTTGCTCTAGCACCTTCCAGCAGTATCTGTAGACTGCTTAGATTTGGTTTCCTGGGATATTTTATTTTCTCTGTCAATGGTGATTGATTTAGTAGTCTGGCCTGGCTTTTGTGGTCTCTTAGAGTTTGCAGAACACGAGTTCAGGCCCTGCTGGCTTTAGAGTCCCCACTGAGAAGTTGGGTGTTGTTCTCACTCCAAGGTGTCTGCCCTTAGGTGTTACTGACCTTTATTCCTGGCCACTTTAATTTTATTTCTTTGTTCTGTAAGTTAACTGTTTGATTACTATGTGTCATGGGGAATTTCTGTTCTGGTCTAGTATATTTGGTGTTCTGAATGCTGCTGCTGCTGCTGTCTTCTTCTTCCTTCTTCTTCTTCCTCCTCCTCCTCCTCCTCCTCCTCCTCCTCCTCCTCCTCCTCCTCCTCCTCCTCCTTCTTCTTCTTCTTCTTCTTCTTTTCTTCTTCTCCTTCTCCTTCTCCTTCTCCTTCTCCTTCTCCTTCTCCTTCTCCTTCTCCTTCTCCTTCTCCTTCTCCTTCTTCTTCTTCTTCTTCGACAGGGCTTCTCTGTATAGCCCTGGCTGTCCTGGAACTCACTCTGTAGACCAAGCTGGCCTCGAACTCAGAAATCTGCCTCAACATTCTTCTTCTATCCTTTCTTACGAACCCTCGCATACCACCCGATGCTCCCTCCGTCTCCTCCCTGAGGAGATTGTAGTCACGGCCTCTGTGTTTCCCCGATGGCCACGAGAGGGCGCAAGGAGCACCAGCATCTCTCCTGTACTCCGCCCAGGTCCACCCGAGCTCGCGCTCACACGGAGCTGGTTTCTGCTCGTTCCTGCTCGCGTGCCCGCGATGAGGTTGCGATCTTTCTGACATCAGAGACCCAGTCCTACAGCTGGCCAGCGGCAGCCGCCAACTGAACAGGCAGTTGTGAGTCCTATCCTTTGACAAGGTCTGTCCACCTACACAGCAGTCAGTGATGCGAAGCAGCGTGGGTCTCGCTGCCTCTGTGCCCTGTATGTCCAGAAGCCCGAGGCTTGAACGACAGGGGCCATTCCTACACCCCGAGGAATCTGTCTCTCTGCCTGAATGTCTAGGCCTTTCTCTGAGACATCCTTTTCCGGGGGAGGGCTTCAGGGCCAGGCTCTCGAAGGTCAGAGGACATCCATCAGTGTCAGTCCTCACACACCATTTATAATGTGTTTTGAAACCGGGTCTCTCACGTGCTGGAATTTGCCAGGCTAGGGCGGCTGCTGATGGAGCCCCAGCAAGACTCCTATCTGGGCCCTCCCAGGACTGGGATTAAAAATTCAGGACAACACTCATGGGTTCTGTGGATGGAAATCGGGTCTCATGTTTGCAAGAAAAGCACTTTACTGCCTGAGCCCCCAACTACGACATTTATCTATCCATGTCTTTTATTTTTGCAGGGCTGCAGATAGAGAAAGGGCCTCGCTACGTGCTAGGCGAGTGCTCAGCCACAGCTCAGTCCACAGACATACGCTAGGGAGGGCTGTTTGATGGTGGCGGCAAAGAAAAAGGGATGCTTCTCGAAGTAGTAGAAGTTCAAGGATTGATGGAAATCACCAGAATCCGGCAGAGGGGTGTGGGATGGATGGGAGGAGCCACTGTGATTTCATATTTTTAGGCTCCGGAAGCACAAGACAAGAAATTCAGTTGGCACTACATGGCTTTGTTTGTTTTTTGTTTGTTTGTTTTTAAATAAGGTGTATGCATGTGTTTGTGTGAACATGTTCATGTGTGTGCATTCGCATATAGGCCAAGAGGATATACAACTTACATGGGCTCTGGGGATTCAATTTAGCCCTCAGTTTTGTTTTTGTTTTTATTTTTTTTTATTTTTGGAGACAGAGTTTTAACTTTTTTTATTTTTTATTTTTGGCTTTTCGAGGCAGGGTTTCTCTGTGTGACAGTCCTGGCTGTCCAGGCACTCTCTGTGTAGACCAGGCTGGCCTCGAACTTACAGAGATCCACCTGCCTCTGCCTCCCCAGTGCAGGGATTTAAAAGCACGTGCCACTACCGTCTGGCTGAGTCTTAACTTTTACACCAGGCTCACCTTAAACTCAGGATCCTCCTACCTCAGCCTTTGGAATGCTGGGATACATTTGTATACCACTGAACTGGGTCCAAATTTCTTCTTCTAGAAAATATTTATTTTGTTTTTTAAAATTATGTGCATGTTTAAGTGTGTGTTGGCAGGCCTCTTGGAGACCAGAGGTTCTAGTCGTAAGCCCGGTCCTCTACAGGAGCTCTTAACCAAGCCGTGCTCAGCCCCCAAATCTCTGTTCTTTTCTTTCTTTGTTTCTTTTCTTTCTTTGTTTCTTTCTTTGTTTCTTTGTTTCTTTGTTTCTTTCTTTCTTTCTTTTGTTTGTTAATGTGCATTGGTGTTCTGCCTCCATGTGTGAGGAATTCTCCATCCTGGGAATTGGAGCTACAAACAGTTTTAAGTTGCTATATAGGTATTGGGAATTGAACCTGGGTCCTCTAGGAAGAGCAGCCAGTGCTCTTAATGACTAAACCATCTCTCCAACCCTCAAATTTCTGCTTTTTAAGCCAACTGTTTTTATGACTTCAGAAAACTGAAGCCTCAGGCTGGTAGGGTGGTTCAGCCGGCAGAGTGCCTAGGGGTAAAACTAATGACCTGAGTTTGATCCCTTGGACATGTGGAACAAGAGAGCCCATTCTAGAGTTTCCTCTGACCACCACACTATGGTGTGTATGCCTGCACACATATCACTCACACTAGTAATAAAAAATAAACAATATTTTAAAACAAGAAAACTGAATCCTTAAAGTCTGCCTTCATGAGGGACCCATATCCACTGGGTGTGCCTTCCTGGACCTGGCACTGAGCTGTCTGTCTATCATAGCTGTTCCCTGGATAAACTGTGACTCACAAAGTCCCGAGGGTGAAAGGCATTTCCAGAGCCAGAGCAATTGTCCGCTTCACCCTTGGGACAGGGAGACTCTTCCCAGAGGCAGCCACCAGCAGGCCCTTGGCTGCTGTCCTTCCATGACATGGGCGATCAGATGTTGCACCTGCTCTGGTCTGAATCATTAGGTTAGTTGGTCACTCACTAAACACTTGGGAAGCAGTTCTAGGCCAAGCACCACTCTGAGCTGTGGATGCATGGCTTATAAGGCTTGGTTGGTGACGTCAACCCATTTGCTCCGGAAGGGAGCTTTCTGAATTCCTTTCCTGAACCCTGCTCTCTGCCCCTCATGTCAAAGAAGGAAGGTGTTTGGCTGCACAGCTACAGAGTGTGAGAACTCCTAAATGGGACTGCAGTGCCCTGGGGCGAGCATGGACTTGGCAAGCTGTGAGCACAGGTACAGGCAGGCCTGTTTGAGATGTGTTCATGAGCTTGGAAGCCTGCATTTTTCCATTGGGTGTGTGAATGTGTGTGTTCGCGCTTAAGTGTGTGCGCATGGCAACCAAAGCCAACCTCAGGTGTCCTTCTTCAGCAACTTCACTTCAGTTTCTTTTTTTTTTTTTGGCTTTTCGAGACAGGGTTTCTCTGTGCAGCCCTGGCTGTCCTGGAACTCACTCTGTAGACCAGGCTGGCCTCGAACTCAGAAATCCACCTGCCTCTGCCTCCCGAGTGCTGGGATTAAAGGCGTGTGCCACCACTGCCCGGCCTTCACTTCAGTTTCTGAGCTGAGGTCTTTTACTGGGATCAGGGACTTGCCAATTTGGCTAACCTCGCTGGCAGTGAACCTCAGGGACTCTCCTGTCTTTTCCTGGTGCTGGAAGTCTAAGTGTGTGCTACAATGCACAAAGGACTTTTTTAATTTATAATTTACATATTTAAAAAATTTTAACATTTATTCAGTTTTTTATTTAGTTAGGTATGTATGTATTGATTGGTTGATTGATTTTTTTCAAGATAGTGTTTGTCTGTGTAGCCCTGGCTGGCCTGAAACTCACTTTGTAGACCAGGCTGGCCTTGAACTCAGAGATCTGTCTGCTTCTGTCTTGAGAGCACTGAGATCGGGATGTTTAACACCACACCTGGGTTTTAAAATAAATTTTAAAAATTATATTTTGGGGGGAAGGAAAGGTATACCCCAGAACCTGGGTCTTTGAGAGTCTATTTTTTTCTTTTTCTTCTAGCATGTGGTTTCTGGGGATTGAACTCAAATTGCCAGGTTCAGAAAGAAGCAAGCACCTTTATGAACTGAGCTATTGTGATGGCTTGAATAAGAATGGGTCCCATGGTCTGGGCTTGGGGGGCAGGCCTTTAATCCCAGCACTCAGAAGACAGAGGCAGGAGGATCTCTGTGAGTTCCAGGACTGCCTGGTCTACATAGTAAATTCCAGGATAGGTGTGGCTATGTAGAGAGACCCTCTCTAAAGAATCAAAGAGAATGCCCTCCCCCCAGGTTTATATATTTGAATAATTGGTCCCCAATTGGTGGAACTGTTTGGGAAGGATTAGGGGGTGTGGTCTTGTTATAGGAGGAGGTGAATCACTAGTAGTGGACTTTGAGGTCTCAAAACCCACACCAGGCTGTTTCTCTCTCTGCCTCCTGGTTTTGTCTCAAGATATGAGCTCTCAGCTACCACTCCAACTTCATGCCTACCTAACTGACTGCTGTCTTGTTCCCTGCCATGAGGGTCACGGATTCTAACCTTTTGGAAACATAAGCCCCAAATAAACCTTTCTTGTATAAGTTGCTTTGGTCAAGGTGTCTCCTCACAGCAATAGAGAAAAACCTCACTAGTCGTAGTTTTTGTTGTGTCTTTAGATTTATTTCCTTTATGTGTAAGAATATCTTGTGTGTATGTGTGTTTGTGTACTATGTGTATGCCTGGTGCCCGTAGAGGTCAGGAGAGGGCAGTGGATCCCCTGAAACTGGAGTTCTTGATAATTTTGAGCCACCCTATAAGTGCTGGGAATGAAACTTGGGTCCCTCCAGCGACAAACGCTCTTAACTGCTGAGCCTGTCCACAAAGCAGCCTCAGGAGTATGGGGCATCAGGCCTGCTTGTCACACCTGGAAGCCTGCATATTACGAAAACTGCGCAGGCAGTGGTGGCGCACGCCTTTAATCCCAGCACTCGGGAGGCAGAGGCAGGCGGATTTCTGAGTTCGAGGCCAGCCTGGTCTACAGAATGAGTTCCAGGACAGCCAGGCTACACAGAGAAACCCTGTCTTGAAAAAACAAAACAAAACAAACAAACAAACAGACAAAAAACCAAAAAAAAAAAAAACCCGAAAAACAAAAAAAGAAAACTGTGGTACTTAATATTTTGTAATCTGCTGCCTTGAGATGGAAGTTCCCTGCATTGCAATTTCAAGGTTCTGATGACTGCTTTCAAGGACCTGAAATTATTCAGACAGGTGCAATGGCTCCGGTGGGTAAAGCACTTTTGGTTAAGCCTGAAGACCTGAGTTCGATTCCTGAGACCTACACGGTGGGAAAGAGAGTTACTCAGAAGTTGTCCTTTGACCTTCGCATGTGTAGCGTGCCATGAGCCCTTGTAGCGCAAAGCAACTACCACAAGCAAAAGGAAACCTGAAATATTTCCTAACCCCTAAGCCCTGGCAAGCTCTCTCCTCACAGGAAGCCCTCCAGGTCTCTGTCATTTGCCTGCACCCTTAAGCATTCCCTCTCTCTCTGCTCTACCCCCTCCCCGCCCCCAACCCCATCCTCCTGCCTCAGGGCCTTTGCACAGCTGCTCCCTCTGCCGGGGTGTTCTTTTCTGTGTCTGCATCGCTCCTCTGTACTGCTCTGGTCCTTGCTTAAATGCCACCTTCTTGGCAAAGCCTGCTGTTATTTAAAAATGTACCCGACACTCCCCACCTACTGCTCCTCCAGAACCTTGGCTCTCGTTGATACACCATCGGATGATGTATTTATATGTTCTCGCTCTCATCTACGCCTACTTGACTGTCAGCTCCACAAGGACAGGGATTACTAATTTATTTATTGTAGTGGTGGAGGTAGAACATGGGGTCTCAGGCATGCTAGGATGGAGTTTCTCTCTCCCTTCCCTGCCCTTCCCCCCCCCTTTTCTTCTTTTTCTTGATGGGTATGGGACCCAGGCTCTCCTATGCGCTAGACAGAGTTACCACTGGGCCAGGAAACCAGAAATTAAAAAAAAAATCTCTTTAAATATTTATTTACTTATTGTGTGTATATGCATGCCATAACACTCTAGTGGAGGCTGGTGGACAACTTGGGGAAACCTGTTCCCCTCTACCAGGCAGGTTCTGGGGGTCGAACTCAGGCTGGCAGGCGTGATCACAGCACTTTTAAGGCTGAACCAGTTCACCAACCCAAAGACAAGAGCTTGCGATAGTTTGCTTCACCACTGTTCCCCCCACTGAGATCACAGTTGTGACTCCGTGGATGTTCAAAAAGTTCTTATTGAATGGATGAGTGCTTACCATATGACTGTCACACAGCGACAATCTTTAGAAATAGAGAATAGAAAGTCATCTTCTGTTTAGCCTAGGAATATCTCTTTTCTCTTGCTGCCATGCTGAAAATCATAGCCATGGCATCTTGTGTGCTAAGCATAGAGCGCTCATCGACCGTCAATCTGACCTAGGGGCTGGGTTGTGCTTTGTTTAACATTGTAACAGGCATCCAGATCTTAACACAACTGACTCCATGATGGAAGTACCATTCAGGCCATGAAACGCAACATGTAGGCAGCACCACCTGCCAAAATGAGGACAAAGACCCAATCCATCAAAGTCCATAATTCTGGGAAAGTCCCTAAATGTACTAACCTTGCTTTTTGGCTTCTGCAGTGACACTCCTGGGTAACTGTTCTGGTTAACTGAGCTGTGTATTCCTAGGATGTGGTTTTTGTGTTTAAAAGCTCACCCTCAGAAAAGTTTGAGATTGCTTAAGGGTCCCAAACACCCAATGTAATTGCCAATCAGCTAATAAAGACTTCCTATTCCCTTGAACCTGTGTCTAAGTGGTCTCCTCTGATGGATACCTTACAAGATGGCATCATTATGTAGCCTAGGGTGTCCTTGAACTCACATCCTTTGAGCCTTAGCCTCTGAATACTGAAAATTGTAATTCTGTGAGGTTTTTCTTTTGCATGTGTGGAGTGGTGTGTGTGTGTGTGTGTGTGTGTTTGAATGTATGGGTGTATGTTACCTCTGTGTCTGTGTGGAGGCCCCAAGCTGACCTTGTTTTCTCCACCACTCCCCACCGGCATCTCTGGCTGAACCCAAAGCTTCCAATTTTAGCTAGTCTAGGCAGTCAGTTTACTCTAGGTGTCCACCGGGATTACAGGCAGCCAGCTACACCCACCTAACTTGTATGTGGGAACTGGGGATGGGAACTCCAGTCCTCATACTTGGGAGCACTTCACTGACTAACTCCCCAGCCTTGAGTCCAGTTTATTATTTGAAAATTTTTTATTATTTTATTTCATGTGTAAGGGTGTAAGAAATGTCTTCTCTATCAAAAACCTAGGAATTAAGATCTTTTTATCTCTCCCAGCCTCATAAACCTTTTATGCAAATGTTTTGATCCCCCTCACCAAGTAAAACCTTTGTTTATACAAAGGCCCCCCTGCTGCATTCCAGGAATTTGATAGGCTGGAGCAGGAACATTCTTCCCCTTCCTGCTTCATTTCCAGTGAGCCAATTCTTTTCAGACAAGCCAATAGGATAAGACTGTGAGGTTAGACCCCAGCCACCACCAGAGTTAGAAAGAAAACCAAGAGCACTTCCTGTCTCTTCTGAGCTGACCCTATTGATCAGAAATTAAATTTTTCTGGTCCAGTTCAGTTGGAGTGGTGGTCTCTTTCTTTGGGACCATGAACTTATTACTAACATTGGGTGTTTTGTGTTCCTATCTGTACGTCTATGCACCTTGTGCATGCCTGGTGCTCACTGAGGTCAGAAGAGGTCATCACATCCACTAGATCTGTAACAAGAGTTACAGTTAACTGTGACTACCATGTGAGTGCTGAGAATGAAACCCCAGTGCTCCATAAGATCAGCTAGTACTCTCAACCACTCAGCTATCTCTCCAGCATCTCCCTCATTTTTGAAAGAGTCTCACTATGTAGCACTAGAAGACCTGGAGCTGGGTATGCAGAACGGCTTCCAGAGTGCTGGATTTCTGGGATTTGACATCACACCCAGCCATTTCTTCCATTTCTCAAAGATTACCAAGAGGACGAGAGAGGTAGAATCACTTAGCCAACAACACACAGAACCAGGAGCTGGAGCTGGGATTTAAAATTGGGACTGCCTGGCCTTGGTACCTATTTTCTGGTTCTTTCCAATAGTGGCCAGAGGTGACAAGGAGTAGGCCTACTTTAGCTTTTGCTTCGGCTTCAGCTGAGGTCAGCAATACACCTGGATTTGGTTCCTGGGACTTGGCCACAGCACTGAGCCAGGATAGACTTGTCTGTCTTTGGGAAGGTAGGTGTATGGGAGGAGCTGACACACAATACTGTCCTGTGTCAGCACCTGGGCGATGTGTATGCCATTTACAGATCTGGAAATCCATACACACCTAGTTTATATTTTTGTTGTACAAGGAATGGATCTTGGGTCCTTGTGTAACACTGGGTAAGCACTCTATTGCTAAGCTACACACTCTGTGCCTTCCCCCCCTTTAGGAGGAATGTCTCACTGTGCAGTTCTGTCCTGGAATTATGTAGGCTGCTGACCTCAAACTCAAGAGATCCACTTGGTCCTGCCAAGTACTGAGATCAAAGCTGTGTGCCACTATGCCTGGTCCCTTTTTAAAGATTTCTATGTTGTGCATGTGTGTTTATGTTCATGTTGAGTATAAGTGTCCTCAGAGACCAGAAAAGGGCCTTGGATCCCCTGCAGGCCACTTGACATGAGTTCTGGGTACCAAACTTGGGTTTTCTACAAGAAATTCAAGGCTTTTGTTTCTGGAAAAGGTCTTGATATGTAGACCAGGCTGTCCTGGAACTATGTAGCCCAGGCTGTCCTGGGACTCAAGAGATCTGCCTCTGCTTACTAAGTACTAGGATTAAAGGCATGCGCCACAGGAGTTTTTTATTTTTTGAGACAGTGTCTAAGTTTCCTAGGTTGGTCTTGACCTTACAAGTAGCTTACAGGTTAGGTGTAAGACATTATGTTTAGAATGGGGTCCTATATTTCATTAATTTCACAGTTGAAGCATTGGCATAATGAGGTTAGTTTTCTTTTCCAAGATCATACAGCTTGAAAAAGGTCAAGCTGGGATTCAAACCTGGAAGCAAAAATTCAAACTGGAGACAGAAGCCATTGCCCATCAACTGATCTTTACAACTCCACTATCCCAGTTAGTTAATAAGATAGAAACCCAGAAAAGCAGACAGAGAGAGAGAGAGAGAGAGAGAGAGAGAGAGAGAGAGAGAGAGAGAGGGAGAGAGAGAGGGAGGGAGGATGAGAAACGGAGCTCTATTGCCCTGCAGCAGGAAGGAATGCTTGAGGAGTCAAAACCATCCTGACAGTGTCTCAGCAAAAGCCCTCAGAACACAGAACATTTGGGGAGGGCGGTGAGCTTCACTCTGAGCCCTTTCTAGTTTCAAATTGTGCTAAGTGAAGCCAAGAAGTGAAACTGAGAATTTAGAAGTTGCGCTTACATAAGCACAGGCACACTCTTCCTAAGTTTTTAGAGGTATTTATATAGGAGTGTCTTGCCTGAATGTATTATATGCATCATGTGCATGCTTGATGCCTCAAGTCAGGTGTTGGATCTCCTGGAACTGGAGTTATAGATGTAGGCGAACTACCACATGGGGGAGAGAACTGAACCCGGGTCTTACAGGAGATCAAGTGCTGTGAACTACCAGGCCTTCATAGGCATTCTTGCACAAAAAGCAGATTTCTATTTCTTTGGTGTCATGCTGCAATAGGAAGGGAACCTCAGGCTCAGGCCATGTCAGTAATACCCCAGGGCCTCACACACCCCAGACCAGGTTTTGTACTGCTGATTCATGTGCCCTGGCCCCTAAGAACAGTATGCTCCCCAAAGAATCTACTCCTGCGTTGCTGTCCATGCTATTTGTGGGTTTCTAGAATTAACTGTGGACATCGTTTTGTGGGCATAAAACTTCCCTAGCCAAAGTTCACAAGGACATGCTGTGTCCTTGTGAATCTGATCACACACGTCATCTCTCTAGAAGTGACTTTATCATCTTGGAGGTCAGTCTGCAGCCCTAGCATGTGTGGTAGCTGAGCACCTGGTATGTGCTAGGGAGACTGGAGGAGCTTTATTCCAGAGTTGTCTTTGGTGGTAAGGGAAAGCAGCTCTTAGGTACTTACATAGGCTGGACCAATACTCTACCGTAGCTTAGACATACTTCCAACTCAAGCTGGCCTTGAACTCTTTCTTGGCTCAGTCTTCCCAGTGCTGAGTTTACAGATGAATGTCACATCTGGCTCTGGGATTAACTTTCTATTCTGTTACAATTTCTTAAAACAGGTTTTACTGTTGAGCAGACTGCAGCATGGCTGATAGCTGTAGTCAGCTAGAGAACAAACCCTGAGCTCTACAACCAGTACACAAAAAACCAATACACTGCTTTACAACCAACCTACTTCTTCAAACAAGTTCCCAGACACCCCTCTGAAGTTGGGACAGGGGGTTCTTTTTCCCTAGGATGGCCAAGCTCTGGGCAGGTGCATCCTAGCTCTGGTCTAGCCTGCCCTACCAAGTTGTAAGGGGGAATCCAGGCAGATGGCACTGTAATCCTCAGCCTTGGTGGTTACTAGGTCCCCAGATGTGGCCAGGAGCCTTGCAAGATAGAAAAGGCACTCAGGGCAGGCTCCTACCCCGACGTTCACCACAGCGATGCTGGGGCTCAGAACAAGAAACCAATGTGTCCCAGGAAGGGAAACATAGCTTTCTTTTGAGAATGAGAACAGGAACCATGCCACCCCTCCCCCCAGAAAAGCCCTCAAACAGAGTCGAAGGACTGCTCCCCTGAGGTTTAGCATCAGTCTTTAATGCTGTCACACTGCATAATGACAAGTCACACACTTTGGTCTTGTGTTGGTAGTGGCAACTTACAATGAGTCGAATGGTCAGAGCACCAGGCTAGCTCCAAAGAACAGATATGTTCACTCCCCAGGTCTGATTCCATCCAGCCCTGGACAGACAGTAGTTGACAGGGACTGCTTTCATCTGAGTGCACACCAGCCTCGAATGGAATTATAAAAACATGTTTACATACGTTCCACAGTGCTCCTTTCATTAGAAGCAAAGACCCTTTTACCAAAAGGGATTATATCTAGGACTGTGCAAAATTCAAAAGGATTGTATCCTTCTGAGAAAGTTCAGAGTCCATTACACACACACACACACAAATCACCTGTTCCTCTGAGAAGTGCCAGGTGTGGCCCAGGACTACATCTGGACCAGCAAGTACTGTGACTGTAAGCCAGCCATCTGATTTCAATAGAGCCAGAGGTCCAGAGGATCTCCTGGCTGTCCAGGCCCCAGAACCTGGAAGGAGGCTGGCCCTGTGGTCCTGCAACCAGGTATTGCTTATGAATGCTGGCCTGGCAGTCCTACAGAATTGGTCTCAATTTGAGATGGCCAAGAAAGGTCAGGATTCTTCCGGGGAGAAGGAACAAGGCATGGGACAAATACAGAATAAAACAAGAACCTCTCACACAGTGGAGACCGACTAGTGCACAGGGGCTGGTAACCGAGATGGTGAGCCACTGTCACACGACAGCCAGAAACTAAGGACAACAGAGGGGAAGAGTCCAGTTGCAGGCCTGCCTCACACCCTCGGGCAGGAGCTGGGGTACAGAGGGTGGGTCCATTCCAGGAGAGCTGCTGTTCCCACCGCCTGCCTAGCGCTCGAAAAACCACTGTAGTCTAGTGCGCGACTTTGAAAGATTGTAATATATTCTGTGGAAAACATTCGGCAGAGCAAAAGCCCTCCCTGGGCCCTCCCGCAGTATGCAACCAGTGGACAGGTCTGGAAGTCTGCAGCTCTGGAAAGGTCCCTGGCTCAGTCCTTGAGGAATGCAGGCGGCTATATAGGAAGAACCTGCTCCAGGACGGTTCTGGAGGAGGCGGGAATCCTTTCAGGGAAGACCACTTCAAATTCAACAACAAGGTCTCCGCGCTTCTCAGGTGTTTTGGGGAGAGGGAGGCCTTCTCCAAGAACTTTCCGCCGCATGCCAGGCCTGATGACATCTTTGATTACAACAGGGATGGTCCTGCCGTCCAGAGTAGGGACATTGACAGTGCAGCCACAGAGAGCCTAGGGAAGCAAAAGGGCAGTGTCAGGTAGCAGCTGGCTTGGGAAGTTTGACTCCTCTAGACCATCCAGAGAAGGGTCAGGTCCACCAGACCAGGCCTGCTGAAGACCCCCCCACTCCAAAGCTCCCCATGCTGTTAGCAGCAGAGTACCCCCCACCCCACAGCCCGAATTCTCCCAGCAGCCATCTCTTTTCATGACTACTCCTCCCACCTAGCACCTTACCTCCCGAAGGCTAATCCTGGCTGGATAAATGACATCAGAACCATCTCTCTTGAAGATATTGTGTGGTTTGTCCTTTAAAACAAAGACGATGTCAGCTGGAATGTTGTTAGAGGTCTGGTCCCCTTCCTTGGGAAAGGTGATTTTGGTCCCTTCTTTCCAGCCCCTCTTCACTTCGATGGTCAGGATCTTATCTTCATTTCGAATGCTCTTTCCATCGGGGTTCAGCCGCTTGTGGGAGATTTTCATCTTCTTGGTACAGCCGCTGTAGATCTCTTCAAGGGAGACCCGAAGGTCATGGGTGACTGGGGGATCTTGCTTCTTCCTGGTGGGCTCTTGACTGGGGCGGGAACGTCCAAAGTTCACACTGGTGAAGCCACCCATACCCATTGGAAAGCCAGAGAACGGGTCATCGATGTCCATGCCTTCTTCCCCGTTGCGCTGCCCAAAAAAGGTATCAAAGGGGTTTCTGCCACCAAAGAACTCAGCAAACATGGCATGAGGGTCTCCATGGAATGTGTAGCTGAAAGAGGTACCATTAGCACCACTGCTCCCGCCACTGGGGCCACCACCCTTCAGGCCTGGAAAACAAAACCACAAGTAAGGGTTACTGCAGGAGAGCCAGGGCCCTCGGGTTCCACCCAACACTTCAACACACTTATAAAACAAAGAGCTTGGAACCCCAACACTCTCAAGACAGGTGCGGACTGATCTTTACAAGTTCCAGACAAGCCAGAGCTCCAACATGAGGTCCTGGAGAAATGGCACAGAGCACTTGCTCATCTGGCAGTAGAGCCATGTTCAATTTCCAACACCCACATAGCAGCAGACCATGGTCTAAGTTCCTGGAACTTCAATGCCCTCTTCTCTAGAAGCATGTGAATGGTACACACACACAGATAAATTAATAAAGTTCCAGCAAGAGTGAGTCCTGTCTCAAATAAAGGGAACATCTTGTTCCATTTGCATGTATTATTGTCAATGCTAGGTAGCTCACGATCTTGCTATGTGGTCCAGAGTAGCCTCAAGGTAATCCTCCTGACTCAGACACCCCCCCCCGGGGGGATTGTCATAACATCCGGTTCCTGTGTAAACAGGAGCTCACCCTCAGATTTGCAGCAAATTCACAACGTTCCTAATTCAGCCTTCCCCGAACTCTGCTCAACAAATTCTGCTCTTAGTAAAAAAGCTGCAGAACTATAGAGGGAGGGATTTTATGTATATATATTTTTAAAAGCTTGTTCAGTTAGTCAAGGACGAATCTTAAGTCTTTAACTCCCAATGGCAAGAGCAGAAAACACACCACTCCGTTTTACCTCGTGACAACATTTCGGTAGTAAGGCCTCTAGAGGTCGGTTTCACTAGGTTTACGTGACTGCTCCATCCTCCCAGCTATGCTGTAACACCTTACAAAGTTCCTACGCACTACTACCAGAAAGGTTCAACCCTGGGTAAGCACTGAGCTTGCGGCTAGAAAAGAGAATCAACACTCGAGCAATTTTCATTCCCATCGCGACCGCCGCCCTCCGTCTGCAGCATTCCGGCGCTGTGCAGACGGCCGTCCGGGAGGGGCTGCGGCAGACCTGCTAGAAGCTTCTGTGCGAGCAGCGCGCTCAGAGCTCCTCCTCCCGTCTGAGGCCGCCGATCAGAGAGAGGGTGGAGGAGGCGGTGCCGCCGCCGGATTCCCGGGCTGTCTGTCCCCCGCCGAGGCCTCGGAGAGGCCCCGAGTGTCTCGGTTTCCCCACCTGTCAAACGGCGGGTCACCCCGGCCGCGCGCACGCATACCTTCCTCTCCATAGCGGTCGAAAATCTCGCGCTTGCGCGGGTCGCTGAGCACGTCGTAGGCCTCGGCGATTTCCTTGAACTTCTCCTCGGCGCCGGGCTCCTTGTTCTTGTCCGGGTGGTAGCGCAGCGCCTGGCGGCGGTAGGCCCGCTTGATCTCGTCGTCTGACGCGCCGCGGGCCAGGCCCAGCGTCTGGTAGTAGTCCTTGCCCATGGCCACCGCCGCCCAGCTGTCACCGCCTCCGGCTCCGCTGCTGCCCCGTCCCCGGACTCTATATACCCGTCCGGCGGAAGCTTCCAGATCCCGCCAGCCCTCCAGAACCTTCCGCCCCTCCCGATGCGCTGCGCTACACCGACCAATCGCTGCGTCCCTCTCCGTGACGCAGAACATCCGGGGTGGGACCCGGCTGCCAACGGCTTTCCGCGAGGGACCACGCCCCTTCCCTCTCTACTCTGGTCAACGCCTTCTTCGGGCGCGCGCGCCTGCTGCTGAAGTTCCGCCTCCGTGGCGAATTCAGCCAATAGCAACCCGCTCTCTCTGCCGACGGTGACGACGCGAGGGGGCGGGGCTACAGGGGCCGGCCTCCTCGGATGGCAGCACCCTTTCCCCAGGTTATCACCAGCTTGGTGGCTCTAATACGTGACTTATGGTAGCTACCTGGCACGTACCTCCAAGTCTTGTGCTTTAACCCAGGGATAAAAATACGCACCCCACCCTCTTCTGCCCTTAGCCCTTTGTCTTCCCGGAACAGGCCGTTACTGTAAAGCGAGGTGAGGTTGGTCTGCCTTGGGATTGCCCCAGCCGGGCTTATCTTACTTCCTACTATTTCCTGCTGGAATTTGGTGTTCTGGTACATGTCACTGCCTTTGCTGTCTGAGTTTACCACTAGGGCTGCGTGATTTTTTAAGATCCACTAGGTGCTTCGTAAATATTTCCAAATTCTTTGACATAGGTGCTTTTTGCTTATGGTTTTGTAAGTCTGGGATGATGGGCTGAGTGAAGAAGAAGAGAGAGCTTCTGATATTGGAAGTCATAGAGAAGCTGGAGTAGTCATTGATGGTTCTTGCAGGGAATGGAACTGCCTGGAAGACGGTGCATGAAAGGCTGACTCTAATCCTAGCACTTTCTGGCTGTGTGACCTTGGGCTGGTAAAGTAGCCATTCTGCTCTCAGTGTGCTCATCTGTACAATGGGAATGGTCGTGGAATATGGTGTAGTTGACATTATTCAGCTTTTGTGAAAGTGCTCTAGACAGACAAGGGACAAAGGAGATGTTCTTGAAAGGGATGATTAATCATCTTGTTTAGTGGGCAACTGTTGACACTCCCTTTCTGGCAGCCCTGCAGCACGAGAGTCTCATAACCCTTGCCTTAGGCACCCCTGAGAAAAATGACTTTAGCCTTCCCTTGATGGTTGAGCTGTGTGAGGTGTGTGTGTGTGTTTTGATTTTCCTGACCGTACTGACCCCATGAAAACAACCAGTTGAGTCCCCCCACCCCAAGATGGATTTGGGGCTAGGGAATCCATAGCTCACCAGAGAGGGTGTCCTGAACCAGTCACTTGGAGAGATAGTGTCTTTAAAGATACAGAGATACATTGAGCCTGGGCACAGTGACACATTCCTGTAGTCCCATTGCCAGGATGATACTGTAGGAGAAACTCCCAGGTGGGGCCAGCCTGACTTCAAAATAGGTGACTAGAAATCGAAAGTGCATAGTGAGCAGAAGAGCTATCCCAGAGGGAAAGAAAGCACAGGGCTTGGGAGGTTGGCACATTTACAGTATGGTTTTAATGGAGAAGTGCCTATCTGGATGGGCCTATCTGGGTTTTATGAAAGTTTCTTGCCATCTGGGGGAATACTGTCTTGTCCACCACATTGTGCCAGGGAAATCTGTTTGGGGACAGCCTCACAGCTGGAAACTCCAGCTCTTTAAGGCTGAGGCTTGTTCATGATGGTGTTTTTAATTATTATTGTTGTTGTTGTTGTTGTTATTTTAGGCACATTCTCATCCGCTAATAACCTCCCGTAGTCTTCGATTCATTATGAAGCCCAAGCTGGCCTTGAATTCCAGATTCTCCTGCCTCAGTCTCCTTAGTATTGAGCTGACGAGCACCTGCCACCATGCTTATCAGAAAGTATCAGTTGTTCAAAAGCAAACCTGTAGTGTCACCATCACCTTTGCTTGGTTAATAAAGAGCTGATGAGTCAGTTACCTGAGCAGAAGATAATAGGGTAGGACTTCTGACATAGTCAGGGGTCTCAGAGAGAGAAGTGGGAGAAGGTGTAGAGAGACCATATGTAGGGACCAGGAGAGGTCACCATGAGAACACACTTGGAGCAGAGGTAGCCAGGGCAAGACTCAGACTGAAGGTAAAGGACCCCATGACTGAGAAATAGGCAGCCTTAAAGGATTAGAATAGCTCAGAACCTGCCCAGCTTAGTGCTTGCAACTTGTTAATAAAAATACCAGGTCTCTGTGTCCTTTACTCAGGAGCTAAAAGAGCAGAGGGGGCGAAGATTCCCTGCCCAAATACTCTTACACTCAGCCTAGTCTCATCAGGGGACCCAGTGGGAGACTGTCTCAAAAGCCAAGCTGGAACCAGGTGTGGTGGCACAAGACTTTAATCCCAGCCCTCGGGGGAGGAGGGGCAGTAGCAGATGGATTTCTGAGTTCAAGTCTTGCCTGGTCTACAGTTCAGCTGCCTCAGGTAAGGTAGAGTCAAATGGTCCGTTCGTAACCCCCCCCCCATTGGCACCCATGGCCTGGCACCAGCTGGGCTAGCTCTACTGCTGAGCCACACCTCCAGGCTCTCATTAACTTACCTAATTGTCACAACCCAATTGCCGTTGGACACTCCCATTTTACAGCTAAGGCTCAGAGATGTTGGACATTCCTATTTTACCCAGGCCACACAGAAAGTAAAGCATCGAAGAGTTTGCATACTGAGCCCTTACTGAGAGTGCTCAGCTGATGTGCGTTGTGGTCCAAATGTTGGTAAAGCCTTAAAGAATTTTGCTCTTGCCCTCTTGTCTCCTATCTGTCCATTAAAGACCATCAAAAAACATGGCAGCCCTTCCATGTCACCACTGCCATTCCCAGGGAAAGCCTGTGTGCAATAAAAACTCATGTTCAAATTGGGCATGGTGGTGTGTGGCTTTGATTTCACAGCTAAAGAGACTGAAGCAGGAGGATCTCTTAATTCTAGGGTAGGCTGGGATTCGTAACAAAACATTGTGTTAAAAAAAAAAAAAGCAAAAGCAAAACAAAACAAACCAGAACATACTTTATGTTCAGTGGCTAGCAGGAAAGCTCAGCATGTAAGGACTCTTACCGCCAAACCTGAGGACCTGGGTTCGATCCTTGGGACCCACACAGCAGAAGCTGAGAACTGACTTCCCAAAGTTTGTCTCTTATCCACATGGCATGTGCACCCCTCCCACAGAACACAAAGTTAAGTATAATTTTAAAAAGTTAAACATGTTTATGTAACGCTGGATTTTATTTTTACTGAGGCTTTATGAATAATTACCAACAGTTCCCGACACTTGAATGTCCTTCAGTGGTTGAGTACATGCTGTCCATCCACACAAAGGAATATTTTTAAGCCATAAAAAAAGCCATGAATAAAGGATACAATGCCAGTGTACTTCAAAATGCATTATGTCAGTGAAAGAAGACAGGCTCAAAGGCTGTGTGGTTCTGTTTTCTGTGACCTTCTAGAAAACACAAAAGTATGTGAGCACATCAGCAGCTGCTAGGGACTGGGAAACTGCCACAGATGGGGCGCAGGGGGACCACAGGGGACTGTGAAGATGAAAGAAATGTTCTCATTTGTAGTGATTTTTATTTTTAATTTTTTGATTCTCTTGGTTTGGTTTCTCCAGACAGAGTTTCTTTGTGTAGCCCTGGCTATCCTGGAACTCACTCTGTAGACCAGGCCGGCCTCAAACTCAAAAGATCCATGTGTCTCAACCTCCCAGTGCAGGGATTAAAAGCTAGCACCTCCACTGCTTGGCTCGTGTGTGTTTTGCTTTCCTTGTTTTGGGTTTTTTTTTTTTTTTTTATTCCTAAGATATGTCTAAAAAACTCAGACTGGTCTTGAATTTATGATCTTTGCGTTTCAGTTTCATGACCACGGGATGGGTGGGGCTGGAGAATCTATTAGAGATTCTGACACAGCAGAAAGTGACTAAACAATCCTAGCATGTCTAAGCATGGCTTCACAACTTCCCTCAGACAGCTCTGAGCCAGGATTGTTTCATGCTCTGAAACAATGCAAGGCATCCAAGGAAGATCACTACCTACCTTACCCTGTGTGGGAAATGCCCATGGCTCTGTGAGATATGTCCTATGGAAGTCAGATCCTAGCCACCCAAATGACTGGGAGTTCTCCCAAAACTCAGGGTAGAGGAGTCAGTGAGCCTTCATCTCAGCCTGCCACTTAGAATCAAACATTCAAGTCGTAATGGGTGCACCCGGCCATCATCAACAATGAATCAGCCACTGTGTTGGATGTATGAAGACACAGTTGGAAGCTGTCTGTGCAGACAGGCCCTGACAAGGCTGCAGTACAGTGAGAGGTTTGAACAAAGCAACCAGTCTCCATTCAGGGCTGGATCTGTTGTCTGCTGATGACCTGGTTACTGGAAGCCAGGTGAGGCAGACAAGGTTATTCCCAGCACCAGCAACACTCATCTAAAGTAGGAAGCCAGGCACAGGGCCTCACCCCTTCCAACTGAGCAACTTAAGGGCTGGAGGACCATAAGTTCAAGGATTACCTAGACCTCACTTGGAGATTTTCCCTCAAAAAAGACCAAACTAGCGGCTGGAGAGGTGGCTCAGTGGTTAAAAGCACACACTGTTCGCAAAGAGGATTCGGTTCAGTTCTCAGTGTTCCTTGTTGGTGGCTCATAAACACTGACACATCTTGGCCCTGCCCTGCTCCCTGTCATCAGGAAACTACCTTTAAGGACTTCTTAACCTGCAGGGTCTGTCAACAGAAATGGGAAAAGTTGAAAGAATGGTCTAGTTTCTGTTTGCGCCCTCTACTGAGCTTGTACAGGAGAGCAATTCTAAAGCCTTTACTGGGGGCACTCTACCACCAACACTCTCTCTCTCTCTCTCTCTCTCTCTCTCTCTCTCTCTCTCGTGTGTGTGTGTGTGTGTGTGTGTGTGTGTGTGTGTGTGAGAGAGAGAGAGAGAGAGAGAGAGAGAGAGAGAGAGAGGTGTGTCAGCCTCAGTGTTCTTCTTTAGGAGCTGTCCATCCCCTTTATTTTTTAAAAATCATTCAAGTATAGGGGTTGGAGAGAGGGCTCAACTGTTAAGAGCACTTGTTCTGCCGGGCAGTGGTGGTGCATGCCTTTAATCCCAGCACTTGGGAGGCAGAGGCAGGAGGATTTCTGAGTTCGAGGCCAGCCTGGTCTACAGAGTGAGTTCCAGGACAGCCAGGGCTACACAGAGAAACCCTGTCTCAAAAAACCAAAAACCAAGGGAAAAAAAAAAAAACACTTGTTCTTGCAAAGGAGCCAGGCTTGATTCCCGGTGCCCACATGGTAGCTCACAACCACCAATAACCACAGTCTCAGGGGATCCAACAGGCCCATGTGTGGTGAGCACACAGCTAAAACATTTATAAAGTAAAATCTAAAAACAATTTAAAGCATTACCTCATTTTCCATCTAACCTCTCCCCTTCTAGTACCCTGCATAGTCCTCTATCACTTCTTCTCAAGTTCATGGTCTC
>JADRCH010000041.1:1968618-1997712 GCA_019843965.1 Rhynchomys soricoides
CACTGTCCCCCCCTGGTGACCGAGCACTCAAATCTATGAACTTAGAGGGGCCATTCTTAGTCCAACCACCACTGGAGGAAAGGGAATTTTCGGCTGACACGACCACCACATCATGGTCCATTACTGAAGAAAGACAGGACAGGATCTCAAACTAGGCAGGAACCTGGAGGCAGGAGCTGATGCAGAGGCCATGGAGATGTGCTGCTTACTGGCTTGCTGCTCATGGATTGCTTAATTTGCTTTCTCATAGAACCCAGGACCACCAGGCCAGAGTGGCACCACTCATAATGGGCTGCCTCAGACACTAATTAAGAAAATGTCTTATAGGTTACCTACAGCCAGTTTTCTGGGGGCATTTTCTCAGTTGGGGTTCCTTCCTCTTGGATGACTATAGCTTGTATCAGGTCAACACTGCTGATTGCTTCTGAAAGTTTCCTGGTGGGCTATTAGGACTTTTGTCATAGAGGCATGTTGAAATTTTGTCAAATGATTTTTCTGCATCAATTAAGATGATCATATGACTTTGTCTCTCTACATAGCTCTGACTGTCCTGGAACTCACTATGGAGACCAGGCTGTCCTTGAGCCTACAGAGATCTACCTGTGTGCTTTTTCCTCCCAAATGCTGGGGTAAGGGTGTGTGCCACCATTCCTGGCAGCATCCTGTGTCTCAATGAGGTTCCCTAAAAGATGGAATGTTATATCTTAGAGAAATGGCTACACAACAATCCCTAAAGCGCACAAGAAGGAAGAATAGAAAAGACTTCTGTAAGTTGTCTTCCCACACAGACACACACTAAAACATAATAACAAAAAAGTAAAACAACAATCCATAGTAGGAATTGTAGTAGAATCATTAGACTGAACATACATTAGACTGAAATAGTTGTTTCCCACTGTATCTACGGTAGACATCAGAATGAATAGTTGTTTTCTAGAAGTACTTTGACTTTGAAGAAATCACTGTAGAAACCAGTGATTGTTTTCTATTATCTATAGGTTGTTTTTCTGAAGGAGCCTTGCGCCTTTGCGTGACTTTGGTCACAGAACAGTCCTGGCACATCTGCAATGTCTTGCATTATCGAGTGCTGCAGACACTGCACAGGAAGAACTAAAGTTGCAGGGCCATGAGGTTTTCCTCAGGAAACAGGTTAGGTTAGGGGCTTTGCTATGAAGGACTTGTTTTACCCAAAATCCAACTTTTGTGTAACAATCAAAAACTATGCTTTTGAATGCCTGTTTTGAGATTCAGTCCATAGAGGCTGCCAGCAGGGCCTTAACTCATCCTTGAGTGACTCTCTTTGATCGACCCTCATAATTCAGAACACTGACACCAAAACAAACCAAATCAAAATCAATCAGTCTGCCAACTGAACAAAGAAACAACCCCCCTCAAAACACCACCCTCAACCCCCAAGGGCTGTGGCATGGCATGGAGCCCCCAGTTCAGTCTCCAGAACCACAACAAAAATAACCAGGGGACTTAATTTTAATAATGTATTTTAACACACCGTCATTCTTGTTTTACCAGCAAGAAAGGTTGCAAGTTTTTTCTACTACTTTACATGTACCTGTGTGTATAAGCTAGACAGGCATTGTACCAAGTAACTATATTCACAGCCTTGAACTATATACTCCTATATTTATTTACTTATTGCTCCCCCACCCCCACCCCAAGCCAGGGCCTCTTTATGTAGGTTGTCCTGGGACTGCCTAGGTAGACCAAGGCTGGAACTTACAGAAATTTGCTAGCCTCTGCCTGTGTACTGGGAGTAAAGGTGTGTGCCATCACACCTGGCTGCACTATGCTTTTAACATTTTATATTTATGAGTGTGTGTGTTATGTGTAGTTGCATGTGTGCCATGGTACCTGTTGGAGATGAGAAGATAACTTGGCAGACTCTGTTCTGGCCTTACATTATGTGCGTCCTTGGGACTGAACTTAGCTCATTAAGTAGGGCAGCAAGTGCCTTCACCTGTAATGGTGTCTTTCTCTGCATTATTCTTTGATGTCATGTATTTTTAGACTGGCAGCACCTGTCACTTTTTTTCCAGTATATTTCAAGGGCCCAGTAGCTACATGTGGCCAGTAGTAACCATACTGCACACGATAACACAGGCAGAGACAAAGATGGGTTTGCTTCTCGGGCCAGCTCAACTGACAGGCTGTTTAAGGACGGGGCACCTTCAGAATGCGGGCAGGCTTTCTGTTCCTTTCTCCACTCGTATTTGGAGTCCTTTCAAGGGTCCTGGTGGTGATAGCTGAGGTCTCATCTTTTAGGCGACTGAGCCTCTCTACATCTTCGAATTCACCCCAACCACAGCCCTCCGGGCCACGCACCGCTTTGTTCTGGTTTTGCCGCATTGACCTCTCAGCCTGGTGTAGCTGGATTTCTACCGCAGTACTGCAATGGGCGGGGCCAGAAGGCGCGCAGGCGCCGAGGCTCCCTTTTGATTGGTAGGTGGCCGGGTTTTAATCTTGCCTGCCAAGGTGGGGAGGGGGTAATCGTCTTTGCTCGTTGAATCTCGGAAGCTGATTGGTCAGTCGTGTGGCGCGAGCAGTGTGCTCCCCACGCTGATTGGTAGGAGAGACGCACGCATAGAGGGGCGGAGCCGGAGTCTCGGAGTGCTGCTCCCGCTGTGTGTGCGGCTGGGTGGTGTCTGGTGCGGCAGGGCGGCCACTCAGCTGCAGCAGTGCAGGTGCCATCCTGTGGAAGAACCATGAAGCACTACGAGGTAAGCAGCGCGGGGCCCTGGGCCATGACCACCGCAGACCGCAGTGTCCTGCAGGGCCTCGGGACCTTTTATTACGGTCCGGCTCTCCGCCATGGCGCAGGCGCAGTGTAATCTTGTTGCGCATGTGCAGGGGCGTATTTATAAACCTGTCACCCAGGTTGTTTGGGGATGCCTTTTCTTAGGGTCTTGCAGGGCCTAGGAGAAGCTTGTAGCTTCCTTGCAGCATCCTCGGTGGCCTGAGTGGCAGGTGTTCAGGAGGAGTGCGGTGCGGAGCACTTGTTTTTTGTGCGAGCAATCTTTTGCACAAACCTTGCACGGAGCCTCGGGCTCAGGAGGGGCTCTGCAGCCGGCCTGCCTCTTCCGACCTTCTCACCCACCTCGCCACATTTGCCTGGGAGGCGAGGGAGTTGGTTCCAGGGTCACGCCAGTCGGTGATGGCCAGGGAAGAAATCCGAATGCGCAAGACCATTCTGGAAGCACAAGTCTTCTGACTGTATCTTGGGTCACCTTTCCTCTTAAAACCAAGTCTTCTGATGCTCTTCTCGACCTGATGATACTAATTTCGTTGTTGCTGATTTTTTAAGTAATTATCATAAAATAGTAACTCATCGGTCACATTCATAGTAAGGGCTAACTACCTTATTACTGAGATTTTGTTATCTTGTCCTCAAATTCTTAGTCCTGCTGCGGTGGGATTAATTTCTTACTAATTATGTAGATGAAAGTCAGAGATGTCAAGTGAGTTGTCCAAAGGTCCCTGCTAGTAATTGCAGAACAGAGAGGAAATGCAGATTTCCTTTCAAAGGCACAGTTCCTAACTACTAGCAACGAAGTTCTGTAAATGAAAGCTGGCAAGTTGAGAGTTGCTTGTATTTCTCCGCTCAGATTTTAAATTTGTGATGAAATTTGCCAACCCAAGCCTAGCCTTAGGTTAGTTTTCCCCCCCTTTCCTGCCTGCTCCCCTCAGTTTGTAGTTGTAGGGTTGGAATTCAGGGCCTTTCTCCTGCAAGCACTCTCAAACTCCTTTTGATCTTGTAAAACTGAAACTCTACAGCGTTGTACAGCATCTCCCTGTTTCCTACTCCCCCAGCCCCTGGCAACCACCACTTGTCTCTGGAATTGGCAGTACTTGAGGAACCTCCAATACATAGGAGATAGTCCTGTTTTTAACACAACTTTAATACTCATATTTCTATTCATCTGTATTGTGATTATTGTTGGTAGTTTTCCCAGGGCCTTTGAAACAAATCTAGAAATCCTCAGTCTTTTTTAAAACATGGTGCCAGGAGATCCAAGCCTGCAGTCCTTAGGCCCCATTCAACTTTGTGCTTTCAAAATAAGTCGTCACTCCCCCCCCCCCCCCCCCCCCCCCCCCCCTCCATCCTTTTTAAAAAAAAAAACCCCCCCCCCCCCCCCCCCCCCCATGAGCTTTTCCTTTTTCACCCCCTCTCTTGCCCTGGGGGAAAAGCCATTTTCATTTTGAGAAGTGCAGGTAGAGGCTAGAGTTTGCAGTCAGTCGTGTTAGTTTGCTAGTGGGAAATCAGGCCAGGTAGGCTTCTGAGACTTGGGGTTGGGTGCTTTGTTTCAAGGAGTGAACACAGCTTGAGGCTCATGGTTTGGCCTGGAAAAACTCTGTGCTCTCTGTGCCTCATTCCTCCTGGTGCCTAGATGGGTCAGTGGTAGTCCAGGGGTCAGAGCAGTTGGTCAGCATGCATACACGAGGCTTTGCACAACAAAGGCAAGAACCAAACTGGGGAACAGGAACGGAGCATCTGAAGCCCTGGGTCGGATCCCTGACACTGAATGAAACCAGGCAAGCTGGCACATGCCTTTAGTTCCAGAGCTTGGGACATGGAGACAGAAGGATCAGGAGTTCAAGGTTATCTTCAACTACATAGTGAGTTTGATGCCAACCTGGGCTAGAAATCCTGTCTCAAAAATCCAAACCAAATGAAATAGACCAAAAAAAAGCTTGAGGGACCTGGAGAGGACTCCACAGGAAGACCAACAAGAGTCAACTAACCTGGACCCTTGGGGACTCCCAGAGACTGAACCTCCAACCAAAGAGCATACAAAGGCTGGACCTAGGCCTCCCCACGTATGTAGCAGATGTGCAGCTTGGTCTTCATGGACTAACAGTTGGAGCAGGAACTGAGTCCCTGACTCATGCCTGTCTGTGGTTCCTGTTTGCCCAACTGGGCTGCCTTGTCTTGCCTCACTGGGAGAGAATGCTTCTGGTCCTGCAGTGACTTGATGTGCCAGAGTGGTTGGTCCTAGGGGGCGGGGGGCTCTCCTTTAACAGAAGAGAGGGGAAGGGGTGGGGGAAGCCATGTGAGGGGGTTAGGAGGGGAAAGGGGGCTGTAATGGGTATGTAAAATGAATAAACAAACAAATAAATAAATGGAAAAAAAAAACCCAAAAAACCAATTTGACCTTGGTGAAAAAAAGTTATTCTCTGTTGATATTTGTCTAGTACCCACAGAGGATAGGAACATCTGCTATCTTCTAGCCCAGTTTGCAGAGCTGTTGGTACAGACCAATAAAAATGGAAGAGATGCTTTCATACTTAAGATCTTGGGGAAAAGTGTCAGTTATCCACATTAAAGAGTAGAGTTCTGGACTGTTTGGCCTGCATGCAGGAGGCTGAGTTCTAGATGAAACCAGGCATGGTGGTTCATGCTTGTAATCTCAGTACTTGAGAGGTGAAGGCCTTAGAAGTTCAGACTCATCCTTGCCTAGCTCTAAGCTACATTGTGAATTCCAGGCCACCCTGGTAGGATGGCTCAGCAGGTAAAGGTGTCTGCTGCTCAGCCTGAAGACTTGCCTTTAGTTCCATTTAGTTCCTGTAACTCAAGTGGTGAAAAGAAGGACCCCCCCCACCAGTGTGCATTCAATTACAATAAATGAAAATGTAATTTTTCTTGAGGTAGAATCTGCGAAGCTTATGTAGTTCTCCCTGACCCTGAGTGGCAGGGAACTTGCCTTGTAGACTGGTTTGAGTCTGGCCTTGAACTCAGAAATCTCCGTCTGTCTCCCCAAGTGCTAGGTTTAAAGTGTGCTACCTCAACAGGCTAAAAATTTAAAAAAACAAAATAATAAGTACCTTTGAAGGACTGAGTCCATCCTTTGCCCTCAGGCACCTCAGTCCACTGGGAAACCTCCCTGTCTCAAAAGCCTTGGAGACAGTGAGAGCATATCAGGTAGAGATGCCTACCTGAAGAGGCCTACCTGGTAGAGATGCTTCTTTGAAGGCCTACCTGAGTTTGATCCCAGCACCCCACAAGGTGGCAGGAGAGAACCAATTTCTAGAATACACTGAATTTTAAGAAAGAGAAAGACTTTTGGCCCATAGGCAGACACCTCAGAGATTATGACATGCAGTTAATTGTTTTGGACTTGTGGTGCTGAGCTGGAACCCAGGGTCTTACACAGGCTAATCAAGTACCCTGCCACCAAAGCTGCACCCCCGGACTTGGTGCTCAAGGGCTGGAGAGATTGGTCTAGAAGATCCAGGTCCAATTCCTAATACCTTTATGTCTAACCCATCTGCAACACCAGTTCTAGGGCTCTAGCACCCTCTTCTGTCCTGTGGGCCTTGCATAAGCTAAGTGCACATAATGTACATGCAGGCAAACAACCCTAAAAAAAGTGCTCAGGAAAGGTCAGGACGTATGTCCTCATGGTCACATGTGGTCAGTTAACTGTCACAGGGAAGACCTAAGGCACAGTGGATGATTCCACCTGGCTTTTTGATAAGTTTCATATCAGCACAGTTTCTTGCTTATTTATCAGGAAAGATAATCCCTTTCGTCACCTAGGGCTAGTAGAGGTGAAGCTTCTAGAACAGGTTGGCCTTGGGATTGTTATCAATCAGCAGGGTTGGTATGAAAACAGCCTATCCTGGGTTCAGGGCTCAGGTTTTTTTTTTTTTTTATTAGTGTTTTTGCCACTGGAGATGACGCTCAGAGATGCCTGTGGTAGCCTGAGACAGCTACTGTGCCTTGTAAATCTGCCTGTAAATCTCCTGAGAGTCAGTCCATGTAGAGAGAGCCTCTGTAGCCCTGGCTGACCTGTGTTCCTGGCTCATGGAATGGTGAGAATTCACCATGCAGGGTGTAAGGTAGTGGTTTTAGTGCCTACCTTGAAGATCCTTATAGACCAGCTAAGTACTTCGCCTCAGGCAAGTGCCTGCCTGCCTGCCTGCCTCTCTCCAAGGACTTAGTATGAAAATTCTGAAAGTTTAGTCAAGAGACAGTTTAAAAAAATTACTGGTTTTTTTTTTTTTTTTTTTAATGTTAGGCATTGGAACCCAGGGCCTTTCTTAACATGTGCTGAACACGTCCTCTGCCACTAAGCTGCACACCACTAAAATTATGTTTATTGTCATTATTTTCCGTTTGTGTTTGGTGTATGTGATGCCTGTGCACACATGAACTTGGGCAGGGCCCAGAAGAGGGTGTTGTGCACTTTATCATACTTGGCCCAAGTTTTGAGGCAGGAACTGAACCTTGTCTAGGCTGGATGGAGGCCAGCAATTCCTGGCACCACTTCTCTGTCCATCACAACTTGGTGTTACAGCTGTGAGGTGTTATATAGGTTCTGGGATTCAGACTCAGTAAGTGTCTATAAACCACTGAGCTTGTCACTCCAGTACCCTGGTTTTTTGTTGCTGTTGTTACAGGGTCTCACTATGTAGCCCTGGTTGACCTGGAATTTGGCTTAGATCAGGCTAGCTTTAAACTCAGGTGCACTTGGCTCTGCTTCTGGAGTGCTGGGGTCAGAGGCATGCACTCTCCGGCTCAGCTCCCCCTTGGATTTTTAGACAGAGTCTCACTATGCAAGGTAGGCAGCCGTGAATCTGTTCTTCCTACTGCAGCCTTGATTATTGGCATTACAGGCATGTGCCATCACACTTGGTGCTTTGAGGCAATTGCTTAGAGTCAGACAACTGGTAGGTGATAGGTAAGGAGAAAGTAGAGCTGTGTGCAGGCACTGAGTAGGCCTCAGACCGGGTTCTGGCATGGCCCCTTGATGAAATGGTGGATTGGCCAACCTCAGCTTGTCTGTGCTCGCTCCTTGGAACGAACCTACTTGGTTGTGAAAGGGCCAAGAAGGTTAGGGAGCATCGTGATGAGGCTAGATAAAACCATCAGCGCTGCGGAGAGGTTTGGCTGGGATGCTTTCAGTTTGGTTTAGTTTTCTGAGAAAATTTGTAGGGAGCCCTGTCCTGGAACTCAAGAGAGATTTGCCCTGCTCCTGCCTTTCAAGTTTGAGGATTAAAATCATGGACCTCCACGTCTGGCCAACTGTTTAGGTTTCTTTTATGTGCTGGTGCAGGTGTGTGCCACTAGGTCTGGCCGCTCTGAGCATTTCACACCTCTCCTGACTGAACATGCCTCAGACCATGATCATGGATATAGGGCTTGTGCCCTGGGCAGGTTGTGGCTCAGTTTGCACATTTCCGTGCAGAATCCTTAAGCTGCACAGCACATTGGGGGAGCAGTCTGAGCCTTAACACCTGCACTGTGCAGATGGGAACTTACCCAGGCCAGGGGCTTGCCCAAGGCCAGTCAGTCCCTGACTTTCATTAGCTGTATTTGTACTGATTCTCCATCCTAGGAAGACAGCCAGGCTTGCAGGCTTTGCAGCAGACCTGGAGTGGGATCCTTCTCTGCCACTGGCAGGGGTGGAGCCCATGGCACATTCTTTTATTTTTATTATATTTTATGTATATAGGTATGGGCGTATGTATATATCTGTACCATCTGAGTGGCTGCTGCCTTTGGAGGCCAGAAGAACTCATCAGATTCCCTGTAGTTGGAATTACAGTTGTGAGCTGACATGTAGGTTCTGGGAATTGAACTCAGGTGCTCTGGAAAGCGCATCCTGTGCTCTAAACTGAGCCAATATGCATTCATTCATTTTTTTCTTTCTTTCTTTTTCTTTCAGTTTGTTTTTTGAGACAGGGTTTCTCTGTGTAGCCCTGGCTGTCCTAGAACTTGCTCTGCAGACAAGGCTGGCCTTGAACTCAGAGCTCTGCCTGTCTCTGTTTGACAAGTGTTGGGATTAAAGGCGTGCCCCACTACGCCTGACTAAACTCAGCTAACTCTTTGGTTAGCCCTCATGGGCAAATTTTCTAACGTCTCTGGACTTCGCATCCTACAACGACACAATGGGTTTGCAAGAGTGTGCATTGACTCACATTTTGTTTTCAGGGACATCAGGTGGGCAGCTTAATTGGCCACTGTGGGATGTTCCCACCTTGTAAAGGGGCTGGAGCTGCAGTCAGCTCCCTACCCCACTGCCTGCTCCTGATTGCACATTGATGAGTACCAGTGTGTCTGTGTGGTAGAGTTGTCCTTTGTGCTCTGGTTAACATTTGGTGCACATGCTGAGACCTTAAGAGAAGGTGCCTCAGCGGAGGAGGCAGTCACAGTGGAGGAGGCAAGCTGAGATTGAAGGACCCTGGGAGAAGCTGAGCTGATGGTCCTGATGTGCGCGTGTTAGGTCAGTTATGTTAGGGGCAACTTAGAGGCCCACAGAGCACCACAGAGCCTTGCTTCACTGACTCCCAAGTGGAGAGAGGAGTGAGTGACTTGGACAGACTGGCCAGTTTCGTAGGGCTGGTTCAGAGAGAGACTTCTAGTTCTGATAACATTGTTGGCTTTGGTTGGGTGCCCTGCCCTTTGACAGGCAGGTCTGGCTGGGTGGTAAAACTGTTTGGTCAAGTTCAGGTCTTAGCACCTTCTTGGTGCTATTGATAGTGACAGATGGGAATGTTTTAACAGCTGGGGACACTTACCTCAGCTACGAGAGTGTAAGCCATCACAGTTGTAATAGACTGTGCCCTCATTGCCTTTAGTTTCTCTCTTATGCGTGTCCCCCCCCCCCCATTTTTGTAATAGACAGGGTCTTACTACGAAGCCCTGGCTAGCTGGAACTCACTGTATAGACCAGACTGGCCTTGAGCTCACATTGCTCTGTCTACCTCCTGAGTACTGTGATTACAGGCCGGCACCACTGTACCTGGCTTGTTTTTTTCTTTGTTCCTGGGGATGAGCCCAGGGGCTGGAGCATGCTGAGCCCACTCTTTCACTGTTCTCCATCTCCAGTCGTCTGCCCATACATGCCTGTGGTCTAGCCTTATATGTGAAGTAGGTATGGGTCCACTTGACATATGGGGAAACAGGACCAGAACAGTAAAACTTCATGTCCATAGATGGCAAGTGGCAGAAACCAGGCACGCTCTGGTGATTATGTACTGAGGAAGAGGTGGGTGTGCAGATCATGGCCTTTGGGGCCACCTGGCCTGTCCTCAGCTCAGTTACTTTACCATTTTGACTTCTCTCAGGTAGGAGGCCAGGAAGTAAGGATAGATAGCAGTCTCTGGGGCTGCCAGGGAGGCTGAGGTACTGGGCACTCTGCCTGGCTCTAGCCAAGTTCTCAGTTCTGAATCATCAGGTAAAGGCAAATCTGCATCCCTGTCTGCTGCTGAGGGCGTAGCCTTCACCCCCACCCCTTTGCGGTGCTGGGGAGCAAACTCAGGGCCTGAAACAGCCATGAAGGTTCTACCATCCAGCTGTACCCCATTTTTAAAAATAAACTGGTCAGTTATTTACTCTATGTGTATGCGTGGTCTGTCTGTGCACCACATGTGTGTCTGGTGTCTGTAGAAGGCCAGAAGAGGGCTTGGATCATCTGGGACTGGAGTCACAGGTGGTTGTGAGCTGTCATGGGAATTGAACCTGGGTCCTGTGCAAGAGCAGCAGGTGTTCTTGACTGCTGAGTCATCTCTTCAGCTGCCTCCTCTGCTTACAATGACTAGTTTATTGTTATGTGATGGTGTGTGTGTGTGTTTTCCTTTTTTTTTTCTTTTTCTTTTTTCTTTTTGGAGGGGGCATGTTTTAAGACAGGGTTTCTCTGTGTAGCTCTGGCTGTTCTGGAACTCGATCTGTAGTAGACTAGGCTGGCCTCGAACTCACAAAGGTCACCTACCTCACTCTCCCAAGTGCTGGGACTAAAGGCACGTGCCACCATTTGACACTTTTCTCTAAAATAAAAAAAAAAAAAATTAAAAAAAGCTTACTTTATTCATGTGTGTTTGTGTACATATGTCTGTATGAGTGTTAAATGCACTTGTGTGTCCGGGTGCCAGAAGAGGCCATCGGATCCCTTGGAGGTCTTTGTGAGCTACCTGACACGTGTGCTGGGATCCAAATTAACTATTGATTAAGTGGTATGATTGAACAACAATTCTTCTCAATCACTGAGTCACCTCTTCAGTCCCACCATCCCCCCCCCCTTTAAAAAAAAAGTCTGTCATTGCTAGCTCCCTGCGGCTGTCCTCGGTCGAGTTTGGCACCAGGCCGAAGGGGTCAAGATGACCTTATTTCAGCTTGCACGTGATCACTGGGTTCATACACTTGTCCCTGCAGGATTTCTCTTTGGATATTATCTAGACAGAAGGGATGATGAAAAGCTAACTGCCTTCCAGAATAAGAGTAAGCTATTTCAAAGGGAACTGAGGCCCAATGGAGAAGTTACTTGGAAGTAAAAACTGGTTAAATTATAGAATGTCCCACTGGCCTGGAATTCTCTGTGTAACCCCAGCAGGCTGGCCTGGAACTCTCAAAGAACCCCCTGCCTCTGCCTTCTGAGCACTGGGATCAAAGGTGTGCGCCACCGCATCTGCCTGTTTTCATTTTGTTTTTCTTGGCCATTGGTATTTCGAGACCCCTGTTTGCCTATATGTGACTGGATGACTACTAGCTGTAGCTCATTATATGGTATCGAATATAATGCCTCACTGGGTGGATGTCTGCTGGCCAGCTTCTCTCAGTACTCTGGCCCACGTTTGGGATCGTCCTCATCCCTGACCTAGTCCTCACTCTGAGGCCTCCTGAGACAGCAGACACTACCTGGGGCCCACCTTTCCGAGGCTGGCTAGGCAGGGCATGATTCTGTAGCTTCCCTGAGGACCTGTGGACTTTATGCCCAGGATGACGAAACCCTCTTACCTGTTGATCATGCCTTACGTGTAAGTGTCAGAGGGCAGTTTATTAAGTCCTCTGGGCCCTCCCAGAACCATTGTATTAGGAAAGGCACAGGCCACTGCTCTTTATGTTCAGCCTCTCCCAGCCTCGCTTGCAAGAGAGAGAGGTTCTGTAAAAAGCTTAGAAGCTGGGCACAGTTTTTGTTGCAGGTGGAGCTCATGGTCTTTTGCAGTCAGTCCCTCCTGCTACCTTCTGAATCCTCTTACCCCTGGAAGGGGCATCAGGAAGCCTCTGGGGCTGGAGGACCCTGCTAGAGTCTGACCCATGTGTGTATGTGCATGTAGATGGAGAGTGGGTGGAGCTCTGGCTAGGAGGGGGATGGGGAGGTCACTTTAGGGAGTGCTTTCAGAACAAAGTATTTCTTTGTCAGTTGGTATTTTGGGGAATTGGTTCCAGCACACCTGAGGATAAAGGAAAACAAGCATTCTCAGGTCCCTTCTAAAGTTGTGTTTTTTTTGGTTGGTTTGTTTTTCCTGAGACAGGGTTTCTCTGTATAACCATGGCTGGTGTTCTTGAAACTCACTCTGTAGACCAGGCTGGCTCCAGAGTCCACCATCCTCTGCCTCCCAAGGGCTGGGATTAAAGGCTGCTCCACCACCACCAGGCTGCTAGTGTGATCTTTGTATAAAGAGTATACAGGTCTTCTGAAATGTCAGGGAATAAGGGCAAGGGCACATGTGTCCATGTTCATTATAGATGCTTTCATTTTTTATTTTTTGAAATTATGATCTTGCCAGTTCATGCCCTTGAACTTGTGATTCTTTGTCTTAGGCTTCTGAGTGCTAAGATTAGGCTGCTACACACACACACCTTTTGACACAGGCTTTGATGTAGCCCAGGCTAGCTTTGAATACATTTTGTAGCCTAGGGTGACCTTGAAGTTCTGATCCTCCTGACAATACCTAGTGCACCGTGCAGTATCATTTGGTGCTGAAGATGGCACCCTGGCTTGGTGCTAAGTTAGCAGTCCTGCTGAGCCACATGATGTCAGCCCAGACCGGATCAGTGTTAGAGCTTTTCCCTTTGTTTTCTCTATGATTTCTTTCTCTCTCTGGAGTACTGAGTGAGGGAGGGAGGAAGGGAGGGAGGCAGACAGACAGACAGACGCACGCACGCATGCACGCACGCATGCACGCACGCACGCACGTGTCTGTCTGTCTGTGTGTCTGGCTCCCTCCTGGTTTCCAGCTGATCTCAGAGCTTGCAGATCTATTGATGGTGTGAGAGTCTGTTTCCGGCTATTGACCTACAGAGCAGAACCAGGGCAACCTCTACTGGCAGCCACATGACCCATCTCCCTAGAAGCCCACCAGGGAGGACACACCTTCTTCTGACCTCAGAGGGTGTGGCCTAGGGTTGGGTGCCTGGCAGATCTGCTTTGAGTGTGGGGCCTGCATTCTCAGCATAACCTACCTGGGCTCCTGTGTCTTGTGAGGACGGTTGAGCCTTGATTGAGTACTCTGGAGTTTGCATCTCTAGTTCTCTTTCTTTTTTTCTTTCCCAGTGCTGGAGCTGGATGCCAGAGGAGGGCATTGGTTCCCCTGGAGCTGGGATTACAGTCAGGGCATTGTGAGCAGCCTGATTTGAGCACTGGGCGTGGGACTGCAGGAGAAACAAGGTTTTTTTTTTTTTTTTTTTTTTTTTTAAAGTGTTTCATTGTGTAGCCCAGGCTAGCCTCATTCATAAACATGACAATCCTACCTTCACAGTGCTGGGATTAAACTCCTGCCATTTTCCCTCTGGGTTAAATTCAGGTCTTTGTATGTAACAGCCTCTTAAGTTTTTCTTTAAGATCGGGTCTCACCGTGTAGCTTAGGCTGACCTGGCAATCTTCCTGCCTCAACCTGTCAAGTGCTGGAATGGCAGGTATATACCGGTACCTCTGGCTGTGAACATTTCCTATCATCCTGTAGATAACTCAGGAGTCTGGTCTGTGGAATAGGGTTAGAAGAGCCTGGTGTGGTGGTAACAGTGTCATCTCAGCACAAGAGGTGGGGACCAAGTGCCCGAGGCAAGCTGGACCTGTATGTGACAGATCCTGTGACACACTCACAGGAAGTCTCCACTTGATCAGCACGATAGGCTACCCTTCAGCTGTGGTGCGCAGCAGGTAGAGACAGACAGCTGTCACTGTAGTTAGCAGCGTCTCTAGGAGCCAGTACTGCTGCTGCTGCTGCTGCTGCTGCTGCTGCTGCATCGTCCCCCTGAGTATCCACATCATACCCATTCCTGCCTTTCTTATTCTAATTAAAAAAAATGATATGTTGTTATTATTGTTCAGATGTTGTAGACTAATAGGATCTCATCAATCTCAATAAAATTTTTAGTATAGTAGAGATCATTCCTATCATTCCTTAAGCAGGAGATAGCGAAAATAAATAGTGTAATGTGTGTGTGTTTTAAAAATGCAATTTATTTGTTTAGTTTTTTTGGTGCTGTGAATGGAATCCAGGGCTTTCCGTCTTCACCCTACCACTGAGTGCCACGTCCTGAGCCCCGTCCAGATCAGTGTATCCTTATTTTTGAGATATGGTTTTTGCTGTGTTCAGGCCCCGGCTCTTGTTTCACCCTCTCAGTGCTGGGGTGACCAGCTTCCAGTTAGGTGTTTAATGGGATGGATAGATTGAGGGCCTCAGCCTGACCTTTCCGGTGTACCTATAGTACAGGTCTGTGTGCTCCGTGCCTAGCGCCATTGTTGTTTGGAGGGAATTATTTTTCACAGCCTCTGGCTGGTCTCTGCTTCCAGGCAGAGGCCAATTCTCTCAAAAGGAACCCCTAAGAAAGCCACAGCTGGGGATGGTGGTGTGTGCCTTTAATCCCAGCACTAAGGAGGCAGCCAACCATTACAGGCATGGGGTGAGTTCCTGGTCAGACAGGACTACACAGTGAGACCCTGTGTCAGCAATCACAACAAAGCAAGCAGATTTAAACTCAAGTCAGGCCTTAACACTCTTCTGCGCAGAGCTCCCCATAGCTCCCTCTCCTCACCTAGCCCTTGGGATGTCTGCCATGTCACCTCTGTGTTTCCACCTCGTCTCCTTCCTCTCATGCGTATGACTCCAGAGCACACATCGGTGAGCACCTGCTAGGCTTCACTTCAGGGCCTTTGCACAGTGTTCTTTCTGTGAGGGTGGCCGCCTTCAGTGCCTTTACTCTTTCAGGACTTGGTCTCAAGTCCCTTCAGGGAGCTCCATCCTCACCTTCCCTCTCCTGACAGGATTTCACTAGGCACTCTGTAGCCTGGCTGGCCTGGCACTCATGTAGGCCAGGCTAGCCTCATTCTCATCTTTACCTTCTGAGGTATGGCTAGGGAGGTCTTTCTTCACCACTTTGTGTAGGAAACTGCATGTATAGCCCCTGCCACATGCCTTTGTCCATTCCATGCGATGTTTTGTGATGTCATGTCACCTTCTCATATTTGTTTTACATATTCATTCTCTTGCTGTCCTTCCTCAATGCTGGGGATTAAAACTAGACCTTATATATGATCAGCAAGCTCCTGGCAAAGAGGTTTTCTCTAATATGGCCGGATCTCCAGAATTCCACAGTGTCTGGAATGTGCCTTGGGTTTTCATAGTCAAAGGGGATTATCTGTAAAGGAGGAATCTTTTAAGAATGAGCTGTGAATGAGGGTCCTAAAGGGCTGTCTGGCAAGCTGAGCACATGCGTAGACTCACCTGCCTGGTGGCCTGGGTAGAGTCGGGTAGGCATGATGGATGGACAGACAGTGGTTGACGAACGCTTCTAGTCAGTACATCCTCGAGGTTTGGGGTCTCTGGGTTCCTTAAGCTTCCTAGCTTGCCAGAGTCTTCCTGCCCAGAAATGGAAAGAGGCCAGCATTAGATCCCTAATTGCAAGAGGGCAGCAGGTGGAAGGACCCGAGAACAGGACAGTTACAGCCCTGGAGGAGGGCAGAGGTGCTAAGGCGGCCGCTCCCAGGCTGAGAGTTCATCCAACACTAAGGAACAGAAGCAGGTGAGGTTCAGCCCTCTGAGCTCTGAGCCTTGTCCTGGGGCTCGAGACCTGTGCCGCACAGCTGCAGCCTCTTGTCAGTAAGTAGGGTAGCAGTGTCACCCTAGCAGCCTGGAGAGAGCAGCAGAGCAGACGTGCATGCTGCCTGCCCACACCCTCAGGACAGGGCAGGGGGGTGGGGAGTTACTAGCTTGAGGACCATGTCAGTATGATAGAGAGTTTGGAGGTGACTGTCCCATCAGGCCCCGGGAAGTATTTTATTAATTTTTTTTGCTGAGGATAAAATCTTTGGCCTTGTACATACTAAGCACCTACTATCCACTGAGATATAGTCCAGCCACCAGGAAGATTATTTAAAAATTTTTAATTTTATTTTTTATTGTGTGGTGCTAGGAATTGAGTTCAAGGCTGTATGCTTGCTAAGCCAGGTCTCGGTCCTATCTGGGAATTTTGGAGCTATATATGCTGGGCAGCGGTTAGAATTTCTAATGTTGGCATCTTGGACGGGGTTCTTCCTGCTAGTCCACTGGGTGGTGCTGTAGCAATCTGTTATTTTTTATTTGTATTTGAGACAGTATTTTGCTAGGTAGCCCAGAGTAGCTTTGCATGTGGCATCCTCTGCCTCATCGCCAGCACCAGCGTGCTTAGCCCACGGCAGTCACTGTGATTTCCCATGTAGCCCCCTGAACATTCCCATTGCCTTTCTGACCTTAGCTAGTGTTGGAGACACCCTGCTTTCCCAGGTTGGATGGTGGCGGTGGCCTTAACCTGCCATAGGAAAACATGGAATTGTTGCTCCATCCTGCCTTGGCCTCTGGATTTAGGAGGTGTCTTGGGTGTGGCCCACTGTACCAGGCTGGGCTAGCAGAGATGGGAACATAGGGGTCTACGGTTCGGCCCTTGACTCCTCTGTAGCATCCACACGCCCTGTGCAGGTGATACATTCTACGTGCATTTGAAAATGGAGACTGGTCCTTTAAAGTAAGATGTGCTGTAGCCTCCCTGTCCCCGTCCCTGTCCCCCCCGCCCCCTGTGTGTCCCCTTCTGGATAGTGGGATCTTAGGTGTCCCTCTCTTTGGAACAGAGCCTCACATATATACTGGTCAAATGCTCTGCCATGAACCCACACCCCAGTTTTATCATATTTCTTTCTTTAATCCTTTATGGTACTAGAATGTCAGTGCAGCTTTTTGTTGCTTTTTGAGACAGGATCTCACTGTGTACCCCTGCTGGCCTGGAACTCCCTCTACAAATGAGGCTGGCCTCAGACTCATAGAGATCTATATCCCTCTGCCTTCAGAATACTAGGTTTAAAGGTGTACATTCAGCATAAACTAACTTTAAACAAAAAATTATGTCACTGGGCAGAAACAGAGGCAGGCAGATCTCTGAGTATAGGCCAGCCCAGTATACCTGGTCATTTCTAGGCTAGCCAGGGCTGCATAGTGAGATCCTGCCTCAAAAAACCAACCAACCAACCAACCAACCAAACCAAACAAACAAAAATCCAAACAGAAAAAAATAGTGTGTGGGGCGTGCTGTGGTGTGCGTGCGTGTCGAAGTCAGAGGAGGTGCTACGGGAATCTGTTCTCTTCCTTCACCATGTGAGTCCTGGGGATAGACCTTCAGCATCAGGCTTGGTGGTACCAGGCATCTACATGCTGAGCTCTCTATCCAGCCCAGCCTTTCCCCCCACCCCTTCCCCTCCTTCCCTTCCCTCTCTTTCCCACTCCTCTCTCCCTCCCCACTCTTCCTCTCTCCTTCCCTTTCCTTCTCTCTGCTCCCCACCCCTCCCTTCTCTTCCCTTCACACACCCCTCCCCCCCACTGCTTTGGCCTCTGCAGTCTCTGGTGCCAGTCCTGGGTCGGGAGCCTGTGAACATGGTGTCCAGACTCTGGCTTCTGTCGAGGTGCAACAGGGACTGGAGACTGAAGTAACCTGGTCACAGGTCAAGTATAGGTGGTCAGCGTCTGTGCTGTCTCTTCCTGGGGTAGCCTGTTCCCTCTGCTGCTCCTAGAGAGGCTGGCCAGTAAAAGACCTGCTCCCTTGCCCCTGGTGCGCCATGGAGAAATGAAGTCAGATGCCAAGGCCACTGGGGAAGGACAAATTTGGGCTAGAGCAGGTGCAGTCTGTGCTGGCTTTCTGGCAGCCGAGAGAGAGCAGGTCATCAGCTCTCACAACATTATTAGGGTTACTGGGTATTTCTGGAAAGTAAAAGAGAATGGGAGCCAAAACCATTGAGCTGGAGTCTCAGATGAACGCAGGGAGGCTGTATGTCTAACTGGTAATACTGTGCTTGGGCCAATGGTTGAGCTAGGTCTCTGTCCTCTGGGCTCAGCAATGTCCCTAAGAAGAATGTCCATGCCCTTAAGTCTCAGGAGTACTTGTAACAGCTGACTGAAGGACCAGAGAGGTTCTTGGAATCTTCACCTGGGGTTCCTGGTAGCATTAAGTGGAAATAGCGTGCTGCCCTGCTCTGTGGAGATACTGACTGTGTAGCTGTGTTGTGCTAGGCTATCTAGTATGGGGACCTATGTTAGGGCTGAAAACCTGATGGAGTAGTGTCTTGCTCTCTGCATCACTGTGGATTCATGGCTGACATCCTGCCCCAGGCGTTCACTCCTAGGTGACTCAGCCTGTGGACCTTGCTTCCTCATCTGTTTTTTTTTTTTTTTTTTGAGACAGGGTTTCTCTGTGTAGCCCTGGCTGTCCTGGAACTCACTCTGTAGACCAGGCTGGCCTTGAACTCAGAAATCCGCCTGTCTCTGCCTCCCAAGTGCTGGGATTAAAGGCATGTGCCATCACTGCCTGGCATGCTTCCTCATCTGGGACACGAACATGAAGCCTGTTGTAGTCCCATAGGCTTAGATGTTTAAATACCTGGTCCTTAGCTGGTAGAACTGTTTGGGAAGGATTAGGAGGTGTGGTCTTGTTGGAGGTGTGTCACTGGGGGTAGGTTTTGAGGATTCTAAAGTCCACATTATTTCCAGCTAACTTTCTCTGCCTTGTGGTTGTGTCTCAAGATGTGAGAGATACTGTTTCAGCACCATGCCTGCCCACCTGCTGCCATGCTCCATGCCCATGCTGTGATAGTCATGGATTCTAACCCTCTGGAACTGTGAGCCTCAAATGCTTTCTTTTATAAGAAAGCCATGGTCATGGTGTCTTATCACAGCAGTAGAGACCCACAGCACCAAGACACCCACAGTTCCCCTGTGTGGGGCCATTACAAAGGAGAGGCACTTGTGAAGCTGGGCAGGGTTGTAACTGTTTGCCAGTGTCCCCACCTAGAGTCATTGGGCAGGCCCCATAGTTGAATTCCCAGAGTTCTAAGTCTGTAAATTAGTGGCTGACCCTGGAAGGCTGGTTGGAGGCACCAAGCTAGCCTGTGACATAAACTCTGCAGCCTTGGTCTTGCTTACAGGCAGAGGATCTTGGAGCAGCAGGACTCCCACATTTGTGAAGAGGCGCATGCAGCTTGAGTCCTGTGGTGTGCAGACAATGCACACTTGACTTTCAGCCTGGCCTTAATGGGACTGTTCCTTCCTACTGGGCTCGGTGGATCAGACTTGCTCATTCATTTCCAGGTTCAGGCCATTTGGAGTCTGCTGCTTCTACTCTGTCTGTCTAGAATTCACCATTGTTCCCCCTCTCTTGTCCCTCCCCATCTTGGTCTCTTAGCCTCTGCCTCACCCCCTCAGACTGTCTCACCAGCACTGGCACCTGTGAACTCCCGAATGAACCCATGTCCCTTCTCTGCTCAGAAACCCTCTGTGACTCCCATCTGAGCCCAGGCAAAAGCCGAGGCCCTCCCCTAGCCCACAGGCCTGCTCAGGTGCAGTGCTCTCTGCTCCTCAGGCATGCTGGGCCCACTAGGACCTTGGTATTAGTTGTTGCCTCTGCCTGGAACTTCTTTTCCCTGGATGGTGAATGGCTGTGTCCTCCCCCAGGACCTTTTGCCTGGACAGTTCTCTCTCAGGGAAGTCTTTACTCCTTTACCTTATTTTCAGCTTTATGTATTGTTTTTGAAGTAGGGTCTTTCTGACCAGCCTGGAGCTATGTAGACCTGACTGGACTTGAACTTTGGGAGCTCCCTGCCACTGCTTCCTGAGGGATAGGATTGCTGACCCTGTGCTACCCCGCCCAGCTGCTCTGTTCTTGCCTGCTTCTTCATCCGGGTTTCCCTCAGCTTTTTGTAACAATACTGGTGGCTTCTGTTTGTACTTCTCTTTTCTGCAGCTCCCTTCACAGAGGCTTGGGTTGAGAGAAGGGCTTGGTAGTGTTTGTTCCCATGCCTGAGGCAGGGAGAGTGGGGAAGCAGGCAGGTGGTGGCTCCCCAAGGTCTCTGCTGCTAAGTGGAAGAGTGAGGTTTGGGTTTCTTTTGGTCCCATCCTGCACCCCAGATGTGTGCTTGCCAATCATCGTTAGGACTGTCTGCTGGCCATCCTTCCGCCTCTTGGCACAAGGGGACAATGGAAAGTATTGTGGCCTCTGTTGGCTGTCATTGCCGTCCTCCCACATGGCCCCTTGTTGCTTGTGTTCAGGCTCAGTGCCACCAGCTGGGTGGGGCATGATCCTTTCAGCCCTCTGACCTTGAGTCCCTTTGTGGATGCAGTCAAAGTTGCAGGGCAGAGGGGCCTGACTGACTGCTCTTCTGCCACAGTCAGTCAGTCGTAGGGTATTCTTGTGCTTTCTCTCTTTCCCCAAGGCAAAGTCTTAGTACACAGCCAAGGCCAGGACAAGGTGGGCCTCCCATTTTCTGATCCCCCCTCCTTCCTTCACCTCCCAGAGCGGGGATTCCAGGTACGTGCCACCACCCCTGGCCCGGTGCTAAGCATCTATTCTAGGTGGGCGCAGTTTGAATTCTCAGGTGGTTTTCTCTCTGCCTTCTGTTTTCTAATTCCCACACTAAGCATGGGAGGCTGCAGTTGGAAAGAGTTCCCCTTGCAGCTGAGGAGGTGGAGAGCTTGTCAGGGGCCACACAGATAGCTCTTTTTAAAGCTTAGTGTCCAGGGAATGTGCGTTAACCCCACTATGCCTTGCAGAACCTATCAGCTCTGGGTCACCATTGAGGGACACCCCAGTTTCTCTAGGTGCTGGAGCCTGGTGAGCTGATCCATTCTCTCAGTATGGGGTGCCTTAGAACCAGGGCTTGTAAGGCCTGGCAACCTAGCGTGAAGTGTAGGCTCTGAAGCATCCAAGAGAGCTTACACCACATGGCTGCCTTCCATGTGGTTTGGGGGCAGAACAAGGCTCCCGGAGAGGTGAAGAAGCAGTCAGGAAATTGGGAGGGGGCCTCCGGCCAGATCCTGGTGACCTTTTCCCAAGGGGTAATACTGAAGTGGGCTCTACCTGGGACCACTGTGGGTGTTAGAAAACAGCCAGGCCCAGGACAGGTAGGTCTCCCTGGTCTTTCTTCATTCTCTCTTTTTCTTTTTTTTTTTTAAAAACCAAAAGCGTAGTGAGTGAGGGCCAGCAGATCTAGCAGTAACTAGACTACTACCTGTAGTCTTCGCTTTGTTTTTGTTTGTTTTTTCCTTGAGACAGGGTCTCATGTAGCTCAGGCTAGCCTCAAACTTGTATGTCTCTAGGGTTGTCTCTGAACTGATCCTGGGTCCATCTGCAGATTGCTGGGATCACTAGCGTGTGCCACTCTGCCTGGTGGGATTACTGTTTTAATTGGTGCTGTGCTGAGGTGTCCAGGAGCCTGAGGCGTCCAGGAGCTTGAGGCAGGGGGTGTGCCTCCTGTGTAACAGTGACACAGGGCAAGCTTCTCCGTCTTTTTGTTGCCTTGCCAGGCTGGGACAACCTTTGTGTCTTAGAACAAGGAAGAGGCGTTCTCTCAAGTGTGCCAGCTTTGGTCTTGCCACAGCCCTAGGGTGGGCTTCTGTTCTTAGACTGCTTTGCTGTCCTTGACCTTGGGCTGGTCCGAGTTGCTGTTGGCTTCTCCTGGTCTTTTTATCTCAACCTCCGGGCGAGAATTCTTCACAGACGAGTGGGACTGTCGTCGCAGAAGCAGCACATGTGCTGTGCCAGGGCTCTTGCCCTTGTGCTTGTCTTTGACCCCTGTCTATTGTGCTTTCAACAGCAGGTCCACCAGCCTCCGCCCCCCTCCCCACACCCCTACCCTGGGGACTCGGGTTACCCCTTATGGGCCACTCTTATATAGATGCACATCTATCTCATTGTAGGGGTCCCTTCCTTAGCTTAGCTGAACTTTCTCCCCAGGATGGGCAGAGCCTACTGGCTGCCTGCCCTCAGGGTTCATCCTGGCAGGGGCACCTTTCCGTAGCCATCTGTGCCCTCTGACCCTAGACCTAGGTGCTCCTCCTGGTTGTACTCTAGGCTGTCTTTGGTTTGTGTATATGATAAGTATAGGGTAGGGGTGAGGTGGCAGTGGTTGAGGAGTGTGTGGGGACCAAGGTCTAAGGTACACATTGATTCCCCTCAATTTCCTTAACCTGGAGAGGGGAGATCTGACCTGTTCCCTGGAGCTCTTTTGTCTTTTCTCTTTTGATGGACACTTTGCCTGTCTGTTACCGGTTGGGGCTGGGGTGTAACTCGGTGGTACATATCTGCCTTGCAGTGTGAGAGCCCTACATAGAATCCCCTGAAGCCAGAGCTTTTGTGGTGCAGTTCCTGTGACTAAATAGTGTATAGTTCAACTGCCTGTGGTGGACAGCTGTGCTTCCTCAGCACTCGGGAAACTGAGACAGGAGTGTTTCAAGGACTCAGACCCTGTCTCACTCCTGAGTGCTACCCCTCCTCCCAAGAAAGCACACAACCTAGTGGATTTCATCACTCTTCAGTGTGCAGGCCCCACCTTTGTGACTGGCACCTTTGCCTTACCCACAAAGAGCACATGTCTTTTAGCATCCCCCGCCCCCACCCCTGGGTTACCAGCAGGCTGCTGACTGTCTGTCTGGTCCGGTCCTGGGCACTCTGAGCCCGAAAGTCTGGTTTCTTTCACCTTGCCAACCTCCTTGCTGCACTTCCTATACCTTTGTCTTGATTTTGAAATAATTCTAGAGGTGCGGGGAGTTGCAAGAACGGCCTCTGGCCCACTGGGCCTTTTTAGACCTATGCCTGGGGATGATGGCTGTGGGGATCTGGGGCTCGGGCAGGCCATGGGAGACCCCGGACTCACCTCTGGTTCAGGCAGCTCCTTTTCTTGTGGCTTGGGATTGCTCTTCACTGTGGCCCCTCTCCATGCCGCTTTCCTGCTGCCCACTCGTAGCCAGTTGGTGCACCACGGCTCCTGGCCTGGGTGCAGAGCCCCAGCTGGGGGAGAGGCTAGGGTTTCAGCCCTCCCCAGCAGCTGGCCCAGTAGGGAGAGGGGCTGGTTGTATTTTAAGCTGTTGAGTGGCTCAGCAGGAACTCCATGGCCTTCTCTCCCAGTGCACATTGCCGCCCTCCTGTGATTCACATGGACTCTGAGCATGTGGACAGTGCTCATGGGGCCCAGCAACTATTAATATATCCACAGCCCAGAGCCCTGCCATCTCGCCCCTTCTAGCACATTCCTCATGTGCTCATTCCTTCTCATTCCTCTTTAGCAGGGTCCCAGTGTGTGACCACTCAGTCTGGCACTGATTATCCTTGTGTGGATTCAGTCACCTGCCCCTCAGGCCACAGGGTGAGACAGAGTATGCTGGTGATCCACATAATCTCTGTGCTTTCTCCTGTGCTGTGTCCATGTTGTAGGCTCTGGCACATATGGGCAAGCAGGCCTGGATGCCACTGCCTGGCATAGGAGCCTTGCTCCGAACTCAAGCCCAGGCCCTGCAGGGCAGCGTCACTGTGTAGGGTCACCTCCATGGGGGCTTTCCTACCTGTGCATGCACACATGTACACACTTCCCATATGCCAGCACCATGTTGGTCTACCCATGTCCTCTCAGGGACCCCTAGCGGCCCTGGGATTGTGCCATGGCCTCTGCTGTTGTGAGCAGCTTATCTGGCCTGTGGTACCCCCTTCTTTGGATAAAAGGTGGCAGATCCTCACAGAGCTCTTAGGTCTCGCCCAGCCAGCGTGGGCAGTGTTGAGCATCAGGCCAATAGCCTTCTCTGGCTTTCTGGGCCCGATGGATCAGATCCCCTGGGGCTCTGCCTCCTTACTTTGCCCCCATGCATACTTTCCAGCCCCAGCCTGTGGGTTCCTCCTTTGGGGGCTGTGTACCCCGGGGGTGCAGGAAGGATGTGTTGGGCTTTGGAAGGCTCATCCTGGGTGAGCACATTGTGTTGGCCTGATGTGGTAGGAACTGGTGAGAAGTGAGGGGGGTGAGAGGGAGGTGGAGGACCTTGGGTACTCTGCACCAATACCTCTGGAATTTGTCACCTCCCTGGGAACACTAATGCACAAGGGAAATAATCCAGTGTCCCTTACAGCTTAGAAGTGGAAATGGATGATCTGTCTCACAGATTCTCCAAATAGCTGGCATTTCCCCAGGCTCAGTAACCTGTCAGCCAGAGCTGTGCACCAAGGCTGGGCTAGCCACACCTGCCATGGCTGTGGGCTTTTTCCTTCTCTGGGAGATGATCTTGCCCCTGGCACTTTTGAGGGCCTGTGCCCACCCAACTGCCTATATGAGGGTAGCCCTCAGGGGAGGACTGTGGCTCCTTTGGAGGGGACTCAGGCTGAGATGGTTTTATATTTAGCTAGACCAGGCCCCGATGCCACTCGGGTTACATCTGTCGTTGAAGCTGGCTGGGTCTGGTCAGACACAGGCTCCCGTCCAGCACCGAGGCAGAATTTGATGCTGCCAGCCCAGCTCAGAGCAGCTTTGTGAGGAGAGGTCGGAGGTGGGGGCTGGCGCCTGGCAGTGGGCACCACCGCCTGGAAGGCAGAACAGGAGGGGGCCGGCAGTGGCATGGATATCAGCTTGAGCATGGCAGCCAAAGAGGCCCACCAAGGCCTCGATGGTCTTCCCATGCCTATGCCCCACAAGGCAGCCAAGAAGCATAAAAAAGCGGTTCTCTTCTTTGAGGTGGAGATTCGGGATGCAAAGACGAGGGAGAAGCTGTGCTTCCTGGACAAGGTAGGGCTGCGCCCTGGGGGTGAAGTGCCAGGAGGTCCCTTCCTTAGCTCCTGTAGGGCTCTGTAGGTATTTGTGGCCCTCCTTGTCCTTCAGAGGGCATGCAAGGAGTATTGTCTTCATCTAGAGCAGCGGTTCTCAACCAGTGGGCTGAGACCCCAGTGGGGTCGCCTATCAGATATCCTGCATATCAGATATTTACATTACAAATCAAAATTACAGTTATGAAGTAGCAATGAAATAATTTTATGGTTGGGGTCAGTACACCGTGAGGAACTGTGCTAAAGGGTGGCAGCTTTAGGAAGGTTGAGAAGCACTGCGCTAGAGTGAGCAGCTGTGGACCCTGTGTGGGGCTGGAAGCCTGGCATGGGAAGGACTAGGCAGCCTGGGAGGGCTCTGTGTCTGTAAAGGAGGTGGAGGATGGATGTACCCCTTAGGATGGATGTACCCCTTGAAGTCAGCCAGTTTGATACTGACCTGCCTGTACCTGGAACCTCTCCCCCATCCTGGGTCTGGCTCCCTCAGGACTGATACCCTGTTTTCCCTTAGGTAGAGCCTCAGGCCACCATTTCTGAAATCAAGACCCTTTTCACCAAGACACGTGAGTCTCCTGACACACCTGTCCCTGATCCTGATATACCTGTTCCCCGCTCCCGACACATCTATCCCCACTCCTGCCTCCCCTCTGGATGTGACCTGGGCCCGCATGCCTCCGCATGCCATTTCCTCATCGGCTTGTAGCCTCTCAGCACACTGGAACAGTGAGTGAGGCCCCGCTGACTGGGCAGGCTGCCCCTGTGTGGTCACCAGCAGGAATGCTCTTGTGCTATCCAAAGGGGAAAAAAAAATCTGTCGCTGCCTATCCTGTGTGTCCTTGCACAGGGTGGGAGGAGCTGGGGGGTCCTAGAGTTCTGGAAGCCTTGAGAGGCAGGCCAAGTTTGGGGCGTGGGTAGGCTGAGCCTTGCCAGATTAGGTGCTGCAACCCCTGACCTTCTCCTGGCAGACCCGCAGTGGTATCCTGCCCGCCAGTCCCTCCGCCTGGACCCCAGTGAGTACAGCTGTCCACCAGCCTATCCCTTGGGCCCTTGGGGTCAGGAAACCAGGGCAGTAGTAACCAAATACTGACTTATCTCTGTAGAGGGGAAGTCCCTGAAAGATGAAGATGTCTTGCAGAAGCTTCCTGTGGGCACCACAGCCACACTCTACTTCCGGGACCTCGGAGCCCAGATCAGCTGGGTGACGGTGAGCTCTGACTCCTTCCCTGCTCTCTGCCTTCAGCCACCCTGGGGCGACTCACCTTGTCTCTGGGTACTCCCAGGTCTTCCTGACAGAGTATGCCGGGCCCCTTTTCATCTACCTGCTCTTCTACTTCCGGGTACCCTTCATTTATGGCCGCAAATACGACTTTACGTCCAGTCGGCATCCGGTGGTGCAGTGAGTGGGCCTGGAGGAAGGTGGGCGTGGGAGGGAGGGGCGACTGGGCTGGCCCTGGCTGACTCGGCTACCCCACTAGCCTCGCCTGCATGTGCCACTCGTTCCACTACATCAAGCGCCTGCTGGAGACTCTCTTCGTGCACCGATTTTCTCATGGAACCATGCCTTTGCGGAACATCTTCAAAGTGAGCACTCCTACTCTCGTCCCGCCCACCCACCAGCAGCAGTGCCGCTACTCCCCCCGCCCCCACTAACTCATCTGTTCTTCCAGAATTGCACCTACTATTGGGGCTTTGCGGCATGGATGGCTTATTACATCAACCACCCTCTCTACACACCCCCTAGTAAGTGGGCCCAGACAGTGCCCTTACCCTATGTGACCCCACCGTGAGGCTTCCTCTTACGGGGCTCTTCCTGCTTTTTCTACAGCTTATGGAGTTCAGCAGGTTAAGCTGGCACTGGCCGTTTTTGTGGTAAAGAGGCTGGGGCAACACTCAAGTGTGGTGAGGTGCGGTGGCCGGATGGGGTGAGGCCTCGGGCTGAGGACTGACCCTTTCTCCTTTATAGATCTGCCAGCTTGGGAACTTCTCCATCCACATGGCTCTTCGGGACCTGCGGCCGGCTGGTGAGTGGCTTGCTAGGGCTGGGTCGGGGGCAGCTGGGCCACAGTCTGACTTCCTCTTATCCTGTACGCTAGGGTCGAAAACCAGGAAGATCCCATACCCCACCAAGAATCCCTTCACCTGGCTATTTCTGTTGGTGTCTTGTCCCAACTACACTTATGAGGTGAGGGACTGCCTTTGTCCTCCCAGCGCTGAGGTCCTGCACGTGGTAAAGTGCAGGAGTAAGGCTTGACCTTGGTGAGGCGGTTGGCGTCCTTCTCCGGGGTTTCCCTCTGTGCCCTCACCCTGCTTGTGCTGTCCACAGGTGGGCTCCTGGATTGGCTTTGCCATCATGACGCAGTGTGTCCCAGGTGAGTCCCCTTGTCCCTGTGTGGTGCGCTGCCCTTCCAGCCAGGCAGCCTCATTCTGATCCCCCATTCTGCCCACAGTGGCCCTCTTCTCCCTGGTGGGCTTCACCCAGATGACTATCTGGGCCAAGGGCAAGCATCGCAGCTACCTGAAGGAGTTCCGAGACTACCCGCCCCTGCGCATGCCCATTATTCCCTTCCTGCTCTGAGCAGCGCCTCAGCCCAGTAAAACTGTCCACCCACTGCCCCGTCCTGATGTAGCCGGCTATGGCTCTCCAGCAGCAACAATAAAACCTGCTTCCCCAACTGGCTTTGAGTTCTTTAGGGGTACAGGGACCACACCATTCCTTCCCGCCCTTGAAGCAGCACAGATGAAGTTTAGGCAGGTGACCCAAGGCTTTTATTTCACTGATAGGTTCACAGGCTGGTGGGGAATCCCTACAGGGCCACCTCAGGGCCCACCTCTCCTTCTCCCTGGCCTCGGGCTACCCGTGCTTCCTTCAGTTCCCTCCGCTTCTTCCTTTGGAGCAGTCTCCGCTCACGTTCAAACTCCTTCATGCGCTTCACGTAGCTGTGGGCAGAACACAGAGGGTCTCAGTGCCACAGGCTCTGGCTCGATTCCATTCCCAGCCACCGTGAAGCCCTTGCTAGGGGCAAGGCCTCCCCCAGGAATTCTGGCTTGGCCCCTGCCCATGTGGGCGGCCGTGGTGTGGGTGGGGGCAGGGCAGACTCACTCCAGGTGCTCGCAGTAGTCCAAGTCATGCTGCTCGTGCTTGCAGGCCAGGAAGTTGGGGAAGCTGTCCCGCTTGCACTTCAGCAGCCGGATGAGGTAGTGGGCACAGTAGTCACGTTGCTGCAGTGTCAGCTGGGCATCGTTCATCTCTTTTTGTGTGGCCACCATCACTGTGGGGAGTGATGAGGCTCAGCACTGCAGTCAGCCCCCAACTCCACTGACCCCCGGTGTGCACATGGCACACACAGAAGCCAGACACAGAATATGGCTTAGCAGAACCCATTTGGATTATGGCCACGCCCTGACAGGAATGGTGACTAGCTGTCCTCTTTGTCCTAAAGCAGCAATAAAGGACTCTCATGTCCCTTCATCTAGAGATACTGTCTTCCAGAAAGCTCAGCTCACCTTCCCCAGCCCCTAAGCCACATGGGACCTGAATTTCAGCTCTTCAGTGGGTACTGGGGCCTCAGCCTTAGCTCCCCTACTGCAGAAAAATGCCAGTCCCAGCATGGAAAGTCAGGCTGTCAGTTAAGCCAGCAGAGCTGTGGTAACAGGAGGCATCTTCAGAGCATCATTAGGGGTGCTGTGTGACCAGCGTAGCATGTGCTTACACAAACTAAGACAGGTCCATTACTGGCTTATAGGACTTTGCAGCCATCACCGTATGGAGTCTAATGTTGACATAAAGGCCACCATGTAGCGTGTGTGTTTGTGTGTGTGTGTTAAGTAAGCCTCAGGTAGATGATCCATCACTGGCATACCTGACCTCTCAGGAGGTGGTTAAGAATAGAAACTCTCCAGCCTGTACCCACTATGGCCCTCAGTCACATACCTGGCCTTGCTGAGTCTGTAGGCCTACCTCCTCTCCACCTGGGCTTCAGTCCTATTTCATTGCATTAAAACATATTCCATTAGAGGCGGTGGTGGTATACACCTTTGATCACTTTCGGCACTTGGGAGGCAGAGGCAGGCAGATCTCCAAGTTCAAGACCAGCCTGGTCTAAAGGACAGCAAAGCCTACACAGAAACCCTGTCTTGAAAACCAAACAAGTTGGCCAGAGAGATGGCTCAGTATGTACTGCTACAGAGAACTGGGGGTGGGCAGCTCACAACCACTGCCTATAACTCCAGCTACAGAGATCCAGTGCCTATAACTCCAGCTA
>JADRCH010000041.1:2008454-2020737 GCA_019843965.1 Rhynchomys soricoides
TAGTTAACCTGAGGAAAGTATTGACACATGTAATAGAGAACAATCACAAGCTGTGCCCATGGTCAAAAAGCCTGTCACAGGGATTGAGTTTCCAAATTTATAAAAAGGACCACTGCTGACATACCAACAGCCTTGCCCCTAAACTGGTTATCAAACCAACCTTTGTGGCAAGAGCAGTGGTCCATGACAAAAGAAAAATTGCAGGCACTTGAACAACTGGTACAAGAGCAGCTAGAGGCCTAACACATAGAAAAGTCTTCCAGCCCATAGAATTCCCCTGTGTGTTTTGTAACAAAGAAATCAGGAAAATGAAGGATGATAATGGATTTAAGAGCAGTTAATAAGGTAATTCAACCAATGGGTCCTTTACAGCCTGGACTTCCTTCACCTTCTTTGTTACCTAGATCATGGCCTATAATAATAATTGACTTGAAAGATTGCTTTTTCACAATAACCTTGCATGAGCAGAATAGGGAAAGGTTTCTCAGTACCCACTCTGAACAACAGTGGTTCAATGAAAAGATACCACTGTGACGTGGAAACGTAGGGGTTCTTTAGAAAGTCAGTTGTGTTCGATGGGGTTTTGCTGAGGTAAACACATGAAGGGGTGTTTTCCTGAAGCAGACACAGGAGAGAGGATGTTCTGCTAAAGCAAGCACAGGAATGGACACGTGATGAAGGATTCTTTGCTAATGACACGCATGTATTCGACCACCTTACATTGTATAGTTGAGCTCCATTGGTCAGGTCTCCATAGAGAGAAACACACCAAAGAAACTTCTGGTAGTGTGTTGCAGCTTCTTGGTGCTTCCATGGACTCGAGCTGATTGGCAGAGTGATGTCAGCTGAGACAGACTCATGTGCTGAGGCAAGACCCGTGGAGGACACAGGATGTTTGGAGGGAGTGTAAAAAGGACTGGATGGACAGCGATGGAGGCTTGGCTTGCTTGCTGGTAGAGCTAGCTCTGCAATGCTTCTTGGTCTCCTGTTTTTGCTGATCTTTGCTTTGAGAGAGGCACAGCAAAGAACTTCTCCTGGCATCCCTGTTGGTCCTGTTCCCTCCAGCTCATTTATGTCAATTCTACTGAGGCCTGGCTGTTCCTGCTAGGCCATGCTACCACTGACACTACTGGACTTCTGGTGTATCCATGAAGTGCTTGTGAGTGGCTTGAGCTGCTGCTGCTGACCAGTGAACTGAACTGCTGATTCCCTGACAATGCAGATGGGATTTGCTCCAGAAGAACCATTTCTATACAGGTCCACTTCCCCCATAACCTAATAACCTTCTTTTCCCACTACCTCTGCTGGGCTAGAAGGGAGGTTAAGAACCATCATTCAAAGTATGCTTTGAAAAAAATTAAAGCTAGATCATTGGAAGGCACTACCACAGGGAATGTTAAATAGTTCAACTTTATGTCAGTATTTTGTGAAACAACCATTAAAAATAATTAATTGGAAATTTCTTCAATCATTATATAGATGACATTTTGTTGGCTGATTCTAGACATTTTAGAGGAAATGTTCAAGGAAACATAAAGAATTCTGCCATGCTGTGGGTTACAGATTGCTCTAGAAAAAAATACAAAGAGACGATTCACTTAGTTATTAGAGTTATAATATCAGTCAACAAATTCGACCATAAAATGTATAGATTCATAGGGACAAATTGCAAACTCTTAAGGATTTCCAAAAGTTAATGAGAGATGTTAATTGGCTGAGGCCTAGAATTGGATTAAGTATGTAAGAGTTAAGTAACTTGTTTCAAACATTACAAGATGATTCAAATTTAAATAGTCCAAGATGTCTAACAGCTAAAGCAGAAAGAGTTAATTCTTGTAGAACAAAGACTGCAAGATGCATATGTTGATAGAATTGATTCTAAACTTGATTGTATTTTACCCTTGACTCATTCTCCTGCTGGACTCATTATGCAAGGGGAGATAGTATTATGGAATGGATTTTCTTAGCTCATAAACAAAGTAAAAATTAGAAGAGATTTCTGAATTAATTATAAAAGGTAGAATAAGATCACATCAGTTGTTAGGAACAGATCTGGCTGAAATTGTAGTACCTCTTACTAATGCTGAGACTATGATTAATGAATATTGGCAAGGAGCTTTCAGTAACTACTTGGGAGAAATTAATAACAAATATCTGAAAAGCAAACATATGCAGTTTAGAAAAAGGACAACTTTACAATACTTCTTCCATGTATTGTAAAGAGAACACCAATTCCAGAGGCACCAACAGTCTACACAGTTGCAAACAAGATGGGGATGGCATATTATAAGTCAGACAAAATAAGCAAGGTGACCAAAAGTCCAAACACCTCAGTTTAAAAATTAGAGCTGTATGCAGTCCTTATAGTATTATTGGGTTATCCTGAATCTCCTAATATAATTAGTAATTCTTTACATGCAGAAGGAGTAATTTTGCATATAGAGACTGCTGAATATGTACCTGATAACTTGGAATTAACTTAGTTATTTATAGTTACAACAGGTCATCAGAAGTAGAAACTGCCCATTGTGTATTACTCATATTTGATCTTGTACACGTTTCCCAGGTCCGTGAACTCAAGGGAATGAGGAGATTTACCAATTACTGATAGAAAATGTATTAGAAGCCTCAAAGCTTCATGAGAAACATCATATTAACAAGAAAGGTTTGAGGAAAAAAATTTTCTGTCACTTGGCAACAAGCCAAAGAAGTATAATAATAAAAAATGTTCTGTGTGTTCTCTACACAACCAAACTCTGTTACCTGCTGATGGTACCCCGAGGGTTACCAAAAGAAATGACGTCTGGTGGATGGATGCTTTTCATTTTGCAGAGCCTGGAAGACAAAGGTATGTATCTGCCAGGGGTCATGCTCCAGTTCTTCTTTTTGGTTTTCTCTTGAGGGTAAGGAAGAGTGTCCACAGGGGCGAGATATCTAGGATTGCTGTTTAATAATAATCATTACCTGTCTAAGTCTAAGTCACTTTGCTGCTGTAGCTGACCTGCCTGAGTCCCTTTTGGGCCAGAAACTGCAGTCTCTGGCATTAGCACTTCATCCTAAAACAGCAGGGGATTAAGTAAAGGATCAATTGCTGGAGCCTTCTCCCTCTTGTCCAGATGCCTCTTGCTTGTCAGGCTAGGGGGAAGTTTGGAGCAAAAAACTTCTATTGAACCAGGAGAAGAGAATCACACTCACAGAACGAAAAACTTTTACACAAGCAAATATGGATTAAGTTCACATAAATTCATATACAGATTCATGCACACACATTCACAAATCTCCATTTGAACCAGCTGGGCCTTCATTCTATCTCATAATTACATACTTACACACACACATCCATACTTACATATGTATGTGGAGCAAAAGACCAAGTGCCAGTGCAGAAAGAACTCACTCATTCTGGATGAAAAATGAGCTCCAATCTTTATTGCATAGAGAAAGAAAAAGCTTCTACCCTTATTGCTAGATTAATTAAACCCAAGTCTGTAAGAAGAATAAGACTAAGCCTGCCTTGCTATTAAGAAAAGACCTGTTCTGTTTCATGGTAAGGAGAAGCCTGCCTGCTCCTTCTGCTCTCTCTGTAGCTTCTTTTTCCCCTTTCCCCCTCTGCATTCTGCATGTTGCTCCCTTAATATTTTAAGTTACCTTATACTTTCTAAGTTATTCCACTCTGCTCTCTCCCCCTGCTCTGATGCAACAATGCTCTTACTCCCAATGCCTTAATCACAATGCTTTCTCTCCAATGTATATCCTTGCATGTGACATTTCCTAGTCTTTTGTACCTTTTCTAGTAGAATAGATGACATAGTTTTCCCAAGCACCCCCTTTTTTAAAAACAAAATTCACTAGATGTTCAAACATAAATAAGTTTATAACATAGAATATTTACATGCATATCCGTTAAGAGTAATTATCTGGCTAAACATTATCTGTCACCAGTTTCTATAGGTTCGTAAAACCTTACTTTTCTAAGTTAGTGAAGCTTTGTATAGATAAACCCTGTCAATATTTTATCTTCTGCCCTTATACCTATAGTAAATCATTAGTTTTCTTTTTATGACCTTTGTTTAATGGTTTTACAACCTCTTGGCTTTTGCTCTTAAGTTGTACATGCCTGCTTTCTATCTCAGAAGCAATTAACTAGTGACACTTGAAGACTTGCAGAGTTCTCATTGCAGTTTTGACATCAGAAAGTACTTAATAGCAGTCCTATTATAAAAGACCTTAATAATTACTAATATAATTTTAGGAATTTTTATAGGATCATCATTAAGAATTAAGTCATTTATTTGTCTATACAGCATCACTACAAGACAGTACATCTTCATTGTTCTGTAGAAATCTGCTCAAAAGGGTGGGCTAATATCTAGTGATTGTCATATATGATTAACAATAACAGGAAAAGCATATTCATAGCAGGAATCTTTCCTAAAGTGAAAATTTCCTCAGCCTTGCCTAAAGGAGCAAATCTGTCATAGATTTTAATCCATGGTGGAACCATCTCAGGAAGATTGCCTGCTAGTTTTTAGCCTCTCTTAGATGGCTCCTGGCATATATCATACCACTGATACATACTCAGGGTTTCCATGGGCAGCTGCCTTAAGTTCTGAGAAGTCTGAATGTGTAATAACACAGTTATTGGAAATAATGGCAACTATGGGGATACTGCACAAATCTAAACTGACAGTCCTCCTGCATATGTATTCAATAAGATGAAGCAGTTCTTTGTATATCACAATATAAAACATATTACTGGTATACCACACAATCCCATAGGGTAAGAAATTTTAGAAAGTGCCAACTGTTCCTTAAGAGAGATGCTTATTAAACAAAAAGGAAGAGTAAAAAACAAAACAAAACAACACAAAACAGGTTTTTACTAAATAATGCTTTGTTAATTCTACATTTTTTTAAATATTGGTGAAAAAGAAACAACAGCAATTGAGAGACACTGGGTTATTGAACACCTGAGGAACTAGGCCAACCGATAGACTATAAGGATGTGTTGACATTAGAACGCAAACCTGCAAGTTTTAAGATGGGCATGTGGTTATGCTTGTGCATCTACAGGGAATGAGAAAAGATGGCTACCAACAAAACTTACAAAGATTAGATATCACCAGGGAAAACCTCGTATGAGCTGAGACATGAATGTCTTCACAAAGCAAATAAATAGCCCAGGTGATTTACTCTCACAGACTGTTTCAGTCACTGATCTCTCCAAAAAATACATGCAAATCAACTTCAAAAGGGCTAGCCCTAATGATCAATCACACAGAGACTGAGCAACACAAAGATTGAACAAGACAGAGATTGGACAGATAATGGAGTCTGGACAGAAAAGATACATTGGTTGGCCTAGTTCCTCAGATGTTTCTGATCTTCGTTGGTCTTCACTTCATAGAGAGAAATGTGACAAAGAACTTCTTGTGGTAGTCTGGCTGATTCCGGCCACTTCCGCTTAGTTATGCGGAATATGTGGAGCCTTGTTGTTTCTGTTGGACCGAGCCAGCACTACTGATCTGTGTTTGGTGTTTGCTATTGAACTGGACTGCTGGCATTCTGACAACAAGAGTGAAATCACCCCAAAGAATTACTTCTAAACAGGTCCATGACCCTCTCTTCCTATTAACCTTTTTTCTTCCCTACCTCTGGTTGGTGGGCTAGAAGGGAGGTTGGAGCATTTCAGAACCCTAAATGAAGTAGGTCTTGAAAAATCTAAGCCTTCATGAGTCTGTTAATTTGGGTCCTCTCTTTTGGTTAGTTGGATCAAGGGTCTTTCAATTTCTTTTATTTTCTCTAAGAACAAGCTCTAAGATTAGCTGATTCTTTGTATTGTTTCCATTCTGTTAATTTCTACTCTGATTTTCATGATTTCTTGCCGTCAGCTGGGTTTGAATTTAATTTGTTCTTGTTTTTTAAATTTTTGTATTGCATCATAAGACTTGTACTGAGAGTTGTAAATTTCCTTGGTAAGGTTTCTTTCCATGAATCTCAGGGGTTCTATTGTGTTGTGTTTTTATTGTTTCATTTAGTTCCAGGAAGTTTGTTTGTTTGTTTGTTTGTTTCTTTCTTTTTTTTGAGACAGGGTTTTCTCTGTGTAGCCCTGGCTGTCCTGGAACTCACTATGTAGACCAGGCTGACTTCGAACTCAGAAATCCACCTGTCTCTGCCTCCCAAGTGCTGGGATTAAAGGCGTGCGCCACCACTGCCCAGCTCTTTTTTTTTTTTTTTTCCTTTGACCCATTCATCATTCAGTAATGAGTTGTTTAATCTCTATGAGTTTGTGTGATTTGTTTGCTGTCAATTTTAAGTTTTATTGCATTGTGGACAGATAGGATACAAGGAGTGATTTCAATCTTTTCAAATTAGAATTTTCTTTTTGTAGATTTATTTATTAGGTATACAATATTTATTAGTTATACAATTAGGTTATGCACAGCCAGAAGGGGATGCCAGATCTCATCACACATAGTTTTGAGTCACCATGTGTTTGCTGGGAATTGAACTCAGGACCTCTGGAAGAGCAGCCAGTACTGTTAACCTCTGAGCCATCTCTCTCCCAGTCAATCTTTTCAATTTTTAAAGATTTGTTTTGTATTTCAGAATGTGATCTATTTTAGAAAAGCTTCTTGCCAAGTAGAATGTGCATTGTTTTTGGTGTTTGCGTATAATACTCTGTAGATTTCTTTTGAATCCACTTCAAGTATGATGACAACTGTTTTTGATGTTTATCTGTTTATTTTTCATGCAGATAATGTACCCATTGGAGAGAGTGACTTATTGAAATCATCAAAAAATGGCTTGATGTTGATCTGTGTCTTTAAATCTAGTAGTAGATTTTTTTATAAAATGGAGTGCGCCAGAGTTTGTGCACATATGTTTAGAGAGTAATGTCTTTTTGGTTGACTATTTTCCTGATTAAAATGAAGTATCCTTCCTATCTCTCCTGATTAGTTTTAGTTCAAAGTCTACTTTTCAGATATTAGAGAAATGATGCTTGCTTGCTTTCAGGTTCCATTTGATTGGAGTATTTTTGTCTGTCATTTGATATCAAGGAAATGCCTATATGTAAAGCTAAGATGTGTCTCATGTAGACAACAGAGAGATGGATGTTGTTTTTTGATCTATTCAGTGAACCTGAGCCTTTTGATTGGAGAATTGAGGTGATTGATATTTAATGTTACAATTGAAATATATGTGCTGATTGTGGTAATCATGTCATTAATTCTGGTGCTGCTTGTGTTCACAGTAGTACTTTGTGTTTTAATAACCATGGCTCTGTATTTCTTTCCATGTTCTCTGCTATGCTTCATTCTCTCTTCAGCTTAAAATATTGCTTCCTATTTTCCTTCTGGTTTGATTTTTTTGGATATATTTTTTTAGACTTTTTTTTTTTTTTTTGCATGGAAAGCTTTTCCATCTCTTTCAAGTATGGTGGGTGTTTTTCTGGGTATGGTGTGGTCTTTAGGTCTTGGAATTCCCTGCTCCAGTATCTTCTGGCTTTCAAAGTTTCCACTGAGAAGTCAGTTATTTTTCAGGTGGGTTTTCCTTCCATGTGTCTTTTTCTTTTTTTAAAAATTTCTATTCACTTTATATGTTATGTATACTTAGTGTTTATACTGTGATATGCCACGGGGAATTTTTTCCTAGTCTTGTCTAGTTGGTGCTCTGTGTGAGTTTTGTATTGATGTGTTGTGTCCTTCCTTAGTTTGGGGAAGTTTTTCCTATGATCTTACTGAAGATCTGATCTATACCATTGGCTTGGGATAATTTTCCTTATTTTATGTCAATAATTTGAGGTTTGTCTTTTTTCACAATGTCTTACAGTTTCTATATATTCATTTCATGTGTTTACATTTTATATATTCCTTACTTATTTGGTCTAGATGCTCTACTTTATATTTGAGTCATAATATTCAATGTTCAGTTTGATTTATTCTACTTCTAAGGATTTCCTTTGGGTCATAGAGTTGAGCTATCAGGTTTTAAAATTACATCTTCATATGAACTTGAGTCCTCATCAGTGTTTTTGTCTCCTATTGAGTTCTGTTTTCAAGGCTTAGCTTGTCGTTGTCATGTTCATCTGCTTCATGCTTATGTGGTTTATTTTTTTTGGTGGGCATTGCTCTGGTGTTTATTCTCCTTAATTTCACCCAGATTTTTTTTTGCCTTTTTTCAACTCCTTAAACTTTTTGAGTTTTTTAAAATAAAAGTTCTTTTGTCTTTTTTGTTTTTCCAGAGGTAAAGACTGAACCCAGGGTCTTGCACTTAGTAGGCAAGTGCTCTACCACTGAGCTAAATCCCCAATTATGAAGTATATAATTGTTCTTTTACATTTTGTGTCTTGGGGTTCAACTAGGAAATTCTCACTGTGAAAATTTTCTATAGGACTGGTGAATTTTAGAAGAAGATACTGACTTGATCTTTCATGTTGTTGGTATTATATTATTGTGATGAGATCTGAGCATGGGGAATTTTTTTTGTTGTTGTTGTTCTCAGTCTAATATGGATGGAGATGGTTGAGACAGAAATGAGGATGTGAGGGTGGGTTGGGCCTAATGGTTGGAAGTAACTTGGGTGGCATGAAGTCAGAGGGGCCAGGGCTGTTGTACAGGATATGCCTCCTTGAGTGGACCTGGCTAGGTGGGCAGGTCAGATGTGTCTTGGGATTGGCCTGATGATTTGGAGGGAGGGGGTAGTCTTGGCAAAGAGTAGGTTGCAGTACACAAGGATGACAAGACAAGGCTACAACACTGGATATGGGTCCCAGGCTAGATCTAATGGGTTGGAGAGAAAGTGTGGATGGTAAGTGTCACAAGGCTAGATCCTTGAGAATAACAAGGGATATCTGACTGGGTGGAGAGTTTGGAGTGCTTCAGAAAGGACTTGTGAGTGGTGGCAGGTAACTAGTGATTGACTGGGTATTCAAACTAGGCTGGGGCATTTGGTGTGGGATCTGAGGTAGATGTGGGTTTTGGAGAAGTGGTGGATAGGGGAAGGTCAGGGAGACCAGGCTAGACTCTTAAGAAAGATGTAGGAGATGTAGCCAGGTAGACAGATTGGATGTAGCACAGAAGGGGCCCTTCAATATCTCTGAAAAATAAATTTCTTTTTCTTAGTATGATCTAAAGTCCTTCCTGTATGTGCCAGGAGTGGTATATGGTCATGTGATAGTTCTTTTTCTAGTTTTTGGGGAAACTCAGATTGATTTCCAAAGTGTCTACACTAGTGTACATTTCTCCCAAGTAATGTGAAGTACTGCTATGTTCTCAGATCCACCCCAGTATGTATTCACAATGATGAGCAGTCTGTTTAGCTGAGGTCAGATCTAAGTATAGCTTTAGCTTGAGTTTCCCTGGTGGCTAAAGATGTTGAACACTTAAAAGGGGCTTATTAGCCATTTGTCTTTCTTCATTGGAGGACTTTCTCTTCTTCACCACAGTTTGTTTTTCTGGGTTGTTGGTTGTCTTGATGTTTAAGTTTTGTGGACATTGTATATCTGGAATATCTAAATCTCTAATCACAGATCTGTAAATCTGTGTTCCTGCACTATGCTTACTTGTAGTTGCTCCAGGATAAACTATTTCATTCCTCTGAAGTGAGATCTGTGTTTGTGTCAACACAGCCCTGCTGCATCTCCTCAGAAGTAAAAAGCACACCCACACCATTCTTCTGGGCAATTACAGCCCATTCCTGACCCCACTGGGTATACCCCATTCATCATTTAATCAACTTGGTCAACTTCCAAGCTCTTTCCCCCCGTGAGAATCTTCTAGTGCTAGATCTCCAGAGTCTTTCCTTTGAGCTATGAGTTTCTAAGCATCGTTTCCTCACTGCAAGTGTAAGCATTGCAGGGGATTTCTTTAAGGTAAATAACTCTTCCTTATTCTTCAGAGCCTGCACACCCGCATAACCATTTCCCAGAATTGACTGTTTGTTTCAAGTGGCTGCCATTACGTGGCTTTCTTAGCTGAATTTTTATTATCGCAGCCAACAACATACCAGAAAATAACACTACACAGACACTTGAGTAAATATTTGAGACTTCTTCCATTATATGAGACATAAGACTCACTCTAAGACATTGTGACCAGTAGACATAGAGACTTAGGATTTAAAAAATAAACACATGTTAGGCAAACAAAGCAGAGACTGGTCATCTATAAAGAAATAAAGAAATATGTGGAATAATATTTACAGGAGATGAATAATTTCCAGAATATAATATATTGTGTGTTAATGTTGTTACTGTGCCATGTTCTTATCCAATGGGTTTTTTTTTTTTAAAAGATGTGTTTGATATATATTAGCTATCTTCAGACACACCAGATGAGGGCATCAGATCCCATTACAGATGGCTGTGAGCCACCATGTGGTTGCTGGGAATTGAACTCAGGACCTCTGGAGGAGCTATCAATGCTCTTAACTGTTGAGCCATCTCTCCAGTCCCTTATCCAATGGTTGTAAAATAAAAACTATAAAGTATTTCTTTGGGACACAAACATTGGGTTTATAGGGATCTGGTAGCAGCTAAGCATCAGCTGTTTTCACAGCTTAAAGTAAGGCTTGCTTGCTAATCAAAGCCAATGACACATTTGGTCTGGGCGTCTCTCCTATGACAACTCCTGTAATCTGTGTGCTCATTGTTAAACAGTGCCCTAACAATCTGCCCTAGGGCATGCAGCCTGCATGATAGGGCACATACTTTTACTTGTATGATTAACTTTGTGGCCAAAGTGACAGAAATGCTGTAATTCTACCTCAGTTTAGCCCTTTCTTTTCACGTGCTATATACAAAAGTGATATATCTGTATAGAAAATGATGAATATCCAAGTAAGGAAGTCAGAGCTCTCCAGCCAGGCAAAACCAAATTATGTATTCAACAAAGAAAGAAATGGACTTTTTGAATAAGCCAAATGCAAAACAAAGCTGTATATCTGCTGAACCAGGGGGGCACTAGTCTGCCCCAGGGAGAGCACACTAATTGGTTTCCTAACACCAAAGAAAAATGACATACTAACGGCGTTACACACACTGAACAGGCTCTATCTATATTTTTAGGAGCGTGTGTGTGCGTGCGTGCGTGTGTGTGTGTGTGTGTGTGTGTCTATCACCCATTAAAGAAAAAAAAAGGATTTGAAAGAGAGTGGGGTGTGAGTACTTGGGAAGGCTTGGAAGGAGCAGAAGGAAGGGGAAAAGATGGAACTCCTTTATGATCCCGAAAGGTGTTTCCTGAAGGTCTCAGCTTCTTATTGACCTCCTAGTGTGCTTTGGTCCCTTTTACTTTCCTTGTTTCTGCAGTTATTCTAGGAGATGCTCTCACATCGAAGATTAATGTCTTTTAAAAGTCACCTGGGAATTGGAGATATGGCTCAGGGGTTAAGAGCTCTGATTGTTCTTCCAGAGGACCTGGGTTCTATTCCAAGAACCCACATGGGAGTTCATAGCTGCTTGTAACTCTAGTTCCATGGGCTCTGACACCCTCAAACAGACACATGCAGACAAGATGCCAATGCACATAAAATAAAAATAAATTAAAAAATGTTTAAAAAGTCTCACCTTTTCTAAGGGAGCCATGGGAAAATGCAGAGCTAAGAGCTCATAGGATCATTACCTGAGAAAAAGATATCATTGTCAGGATGTCAAAGTAACCAATAAATCATGCAACAAATTGTTATGCCCTGTCATCAAAATTGTTCCTCAAACTTTAGGGCTTTTCCCACCAGGAGATCCCCAAGAACCATGAGGGTCACAGCAAGCCATTAAGGCATAAATCACAATCTGATATAGATTTAATTTGAGTACTAAGTCTTGGAAGACTGAGCACACATGTCAGATGTCAGGGATAACCATGACACTACCTCAAGAATGGTACAGGTTCTCTTTGTGTTGCTGTTCACATGTCATGGCCATCTGGACTTCTATGACAGTTGTCCTTGTCATTTCTCATAGACTGCAAAGCAACATCATTTGGGTGCAAATGATGTTATGGGGGAACCCTGAATGTCGTTCTAAGAACAGCCATTCCTGGAGCTGAAGTCCCACCATCCCTTGGGAATTGGCTAGCCTCCTGCATGGTGATTTTCCTGTTTATCATTTACTTCTGTGGGTATTCTGGCATGACTGCAGAAGCCCACAGAGACCAGAGGAAGATGTGACAGAGGAGGATGTTATGTTGCCTGGGGCCGGAAAACAGGTGGTGTCATTATCAGTATCGGTGTTGGAAACTAAACCCTGATCCACTCAAAAACCCTGATCCACTCAAAAACCCTGATC